>DWJN01007252.1:0-10113 GCA_018248895.1 Carystus phorcus | reverse complement strand
TAGCTTATTGCTTCAGCTTTCAAATGAGACCTGATTTATGTTTGTAGCACATTGCGTCACAGAGAATTATTTTTTTTCGTCTCGAAAACTTCAATCGCTCATATCTCAGAATCAATAATTGTTAGTTAGTGACTTTTCGCTTTACAGTGACGATATTTTTCATTGTTATGTATGACAAGAATTAAATATACAAAAACATATGTTACAGAACACCTTTTGGAATTTTATGAAACACCTGTGGATGTTCTCACTCCATTTGATACTCTTAAAAAAATGGAATTGCCAAAGAATATGTATGTACAAGAGGATTATGTCAGGTTCCACCCAGGTGAGTTTTATGATTGTTGTTATAATATAAAATGAAAATAGAACATTAGTAAATATACATGACTTAGTATTTATATGACATAGTATTATTATGACAGTATTATTCACTATTTGTTTATACATTTAGATAGTAAGGTTAGTGAGTTTTCCATCTTGACTTGTTTGCCTCTTAACCACCTGGTGGGGTAATAAGTTAATACTTAATATCTACAGGCATTCACTTTTTTAACAGTAAACATAATTATCTTTATTCATTTTATTTTCATCTTATTTACCCAAATAATTTCAGACCTACCCAAGGTTGTTCCTTGAGTACGTAAAAGGATTTATACATGTATAAAGCATTAATAGTTAAATTTGGAAAAAATGTATGGATTTCTTTAATATTAAAAAAAATTGCTTGTCTTAACAAGTTCCGCTTTACATTGTGCCATTAAAAATTTGAATATCAGATGTAATCCCAACTTGTGTGAAGTTTTGTAAAAATTTACAATAACTTTGAGTATGAATTAGGGTTTTAATGAAAGTAAGATATATTAACATAATGCATTGTTAATCTAGAATTTACACCTATTGCATTTTTTATATTTGTTTTTACTTATAATTGGAATGACAAGAACTGTTGGTCCCACCCTAGGATTCCCTGTGTTGTGGATAACCAACTCCATCTTATAGATTTTTTTTAATTAATAACTTGTTAATGCTTGACTACAATCCCTCCTGATGGTAGGTGTTAAAGTAGTCATGGGTGGTAAAGCACATTAACTTAGTAGAAGCCTATTTACTCTTCACTTAAAGACTGCCAAATCATAATGGAATGGGAATATCAATGCAAAAAATTATTACAATCCTTCATGGCACACATGATAAACAATAATAAAACCCTATCCTTGTCACTTTGACAAAGCAATATTTTAATGAATTGTTTATCCTTTTCAGATAAAGATACATTATTCAATGGACAGTCAGCATACCCTCGTAGTTCCACTATTGTAACCGGCTTGAAAGCAAGGAAGAAGTATGAAGGATATACCGCGAAGAGATCCTGGCCTTAAATTATAATGTTTTTATTGAATTTAGATTGTAGATAATTTAATTAAATGTTTATAAGAGACTTTTTATTTTTTTATCGCTTTGTCAATAGACACAGAGTAGTAGGAATAATTCAAAACCTACTTGATATATGTTGCCTAATGCTCGATCACTAGTGGCAAAAAGTATTTTCGTAGTTCAGACAAGACTACATTAAACCATAGGGGCTAGTTGTCATTATCATGTAGCTAGTAGTTATTGAGCCATTTCAGACTACATAAACTTTTCTGACAATGGGGTGTCTACAAGCCTTATTTCGCGCCTGGCAATGATGGAAAGCCTCATGTACTATAATGGGCAACAAATTGATTGAAGCAAAATAACTTATACATTATACCCTTTCCCTTTTATAATAATATTTTTTATGGATGTGTATGTGGTTCAAAGGTATCCTTTGAATGATAGGTATTGCTTTAAATTTTTGTGTAATGGAGAACGCTACAGGATTGTATTGCCGTTTAAAAAAATACTATTTACCTAATTCTTGTAAGTAATTTTAAATTTTACTTTTGGTCATTGAAAGGGAAGAAGAATTAAGAAAGAATTAACTTAGATCTTCACATATTTGCCTCATCATTTCAAAATCATGATGATTTATTTAGTAATCCTAGATCTAACCCATATTCCCATACGAAGGGTTCTAGGTTCAAACTTTTTTAGTTATTTCTCATTAATCTAATAAAATGAAAATCGTAAATGTAATAAAATGATTACTCTTTTGGTCTGTAGAATTTAACAAAAAATTTATGCAATTACTTTTTACAGTCAGAATTCGTAAGCCATACTACGCCATCACTTCCTCAAAACTCTAATGAGTACCTATATTATTACATATAAATGTACTTACTCTATATGATGCCCTAGCAAGAAGCGGTAAATAAGTCCTAGGGAGATTTTTTTGGTGTCACTTGAATAAAAAATAACTTTATAAAATTATGTTTATGCAACCAACTACATAAAAACTATGCTTTTATACTATGACGAATATCGTAAGATTATTATTATATTGAAGTTACTACTACCAATTTGTAAATTCATTAAAAAATTCCTGAACGATAATTGGAGACGTCAAGAAGATGTCACATTAGTTGACATTGATGTCAGATTGTCAGATGACTGATGACATTACGATTGTAGGTTATTTACCAAACGTACTTGACTGTAATTACAATAATTTTATAAAAATCTAAAATCAATTGAATTGGAATGTACTATATAAAATATATATATAGAAATGTGCTAATACGAAAATCATGAATGTATTACTGATTGCGTGCATCGTTGTTCTCGGCATATATTGTTGTGTATCCTGGTGAGTAGTGAATTGTTGTCGTGTTTGTTTTGCTTTGCTTTGCGGAATACATTGCTTGAATTATGAAGTGTATCCGGTGAATGAAGCTATCTAGATAATTATGGCAAAAATAATCGTATGCGGGATTTCGTGTAGAACTCAAACATATTTTTAACTGATGTCTTATATGCTAATAAGAATATGACATAAATGTATACAGTTAATATAAACACTCAAATTACTTGCAAATTACACACAGCTGTGAACTGTGTATGTGATTCATGTTCTGATTAGTAATACTTTTAATTTTGTATCAATAAACTAGTTTATAAAGAACCCTTGGCAAATTTACAACATTTCAAATAAATTGTTGAATGTCTGGTTAACACATAAACCTTTCATGTGGTTTGCAAGGTAAGCTTCTAGTTAATTTTCACTCATAATAGTAATAATAATAATGGACATATAACAGGGTTCTACCAAGATTGTTGGCATGGCTTTTCAAGAGGAAATACCACATCAAACTGAAGATTGGAAGGATAGCAGTGCCAAAATTGATTCTACGAGATGTGAGCCTGTCTAATGATGGTTATTCAGTGGTGAGACAAAAATTATGGCTTTATATGATTATAAGTTTCCTTTTAATACATTTCAAAACTGTCTCCAGTAGATAGTTATTATCTTGAATTATTACTTATGATACAATTTATGTTTGTAATTCTGTTTTCTGAAAAATATTTTTCTTCATCAAAGCAATATATATATCCAAAGTAAACTATGCTCTAAACTTCATTCTCACTGACAAATATTCCATGTTATGTGTATCATTTCAACACTTGTTTCAGAACATAGAGGAAGTGTCATTTCGCAGTAGTTTCTTCAACTCTGACATCAATAAGTTAGTGTCAGTAGTGATCAAGACTATTGACATCAGCAATAATGTTGAGGAGAAGAGGAGTGCTGTGGTGGAGACCATCTTGAAGCCACTGCTCTCAAAACAGAACTCAAACTCCAAAACTGAATGCATTAATGAAGATCAAAGTTTTGATTTGAACACAAAATTGGAGAGTATGGGACAGAAGAAGTTGCTGGATTTCAGAGATAAGAAACTGCCGCATAGTTTGATAATGTTTGCACAGGTATTTAGATTTTTATTTTTTTTAACTTTTAGTCTCTGAGGTCTACCGTTTTCTACATTCCTACATTTTATAATGTTATGTATGTCTCTTGGTGATTATTTTTTATTTTAATATACTTCTTTGTTACATTCTTTTTGCTCTTCTAGTGTTGTCCTTTGTCCAATAATATGTGAACTAATTCTATGTATGCTTGATAAAATGTAATTAATTTAATGTATGTTGAATAAAATTATATTATTGTTGCTTACTATATTTAAGATGTAAATTTTTCAGTTTATGGGCGTACACATCTACAATGCAAAGGTGACAATAAATAGTGGTGCGGACAATGCCTGGTGTGTGCACGCATCAGCGGCGGAATTGCACGCGGACGGCGCCGCGGGCGGGCCGGCGCGCGCGCTCGTGTTCTCCGCTAACGTAGTTCAGGCTGAGGGCAAAGTGGTTAGAGGAATGGATACGCTAATGCAAGCCGCGTGTAGCGTTTTGATTGAAGGCACTGTTAAAGCTGATGGCCCTTTGAATGTTGAAGTATGTCCTTCATAAATATTATTTAAAATTATGGTATATATCTTAAAGTAGTGATTTAGTATGTAATAGGATATCAGTTAAATTGTATGTTGTAGTATGAAGAAATTGTTTAAACATAAGTTTAAGCCTACTAAATTATCATTCTGTTCTCATATCAATATACTTCATATTTTATTATTTTTATAATATTTTCATGGAGAGAATTGACAAGTAGATTGTGTTAATGCCTTATGGATGGCCTATCTTTGCCAAAAGTGTCATTAAAATATTTATAATATCTTAGATCTATTTATGATCGTGTTTTCAGAAAATACATACAGTAGTGAGCAATCCTTCATTATTGCTTCAAGACGAACTGTATACCTTTATGAAAGTTCACAAAGCAAAGAAGAGAAAAACACTGGTGAAACCCGATTTAAGTAATGATCATCTCAGTACACTTATACCGAGGTTGGCTCCAATTATACCAAAGGTATGTCACAAATGTAAATGGCTGTGTTCATCAAACCAGTTCTGTTGTTTAAAAAAAAAAACTGGTAACAAATAAATGTTTTATTATTATTTATATTGCCATCATAATGTATTCTATTTAGTTTATAACAACTAACAAGTTACAACCACATTTTTTTATATTTTTTTTGCAGATATTTAGCTTAAAAATTGATGCAACAAATATCAGTTGTGTGGACAACATTACAAAAACATGTTTTGAAGTATCTCTTCATAGCTTGCAAGTAAGTTTACTCTCTTTTTAATAATTCACTACTTTTATTTGTATGTAAGTTTAGGTAGATAATATAATAATAATATATGGTCATTGAATATTAAGAGTTATTGTAATGATAAAATGTTTTGATATTACAACCGGCAAATAATGAATATTTGTTTGTTGCAGGTGAACTCTCGGTTTAGTTCAGCGTCAGTGATAGTGGACGCTCTGGGGGCGGAGGTGGTGGGGCTCCCGCAGGTGTACGTCGCCTTTCAGATGGACCACTTCCAGGTCTCCGCTCGCGAGGACACTATACTATTTTTGAACAAACTCAAGCTAGATGCCAAGGTGAAAAGTGGAATAATACTTTGATAATATTATTTTTTTTTTTACATTTTGATACATGCTTACGTACGTATGTATGTATATACCTAGGTATTGTATGTAGGGAAAGCAATAAGTAGAAATAATAATTAAATCTGAAAAGGTAAGCGTTTATGAAACCAGTGATATTATTATAGGTGTATTGCAATTAGACAGGCATAGACTATAAAACGCCAATGCTACGATTTGAATGTTCCTCAATCGCTTATTTGCCCTAATACGGTGTATTTCTAGATACATAATATACCTTCTAGAGATTTATCTTCTAGAGTAGAATGCTCATTGTTAATAATCACTATATTATATATTTTTATTGCATTTGTTACAGTTAGAAAAAAGCGTGTTGAATTTATATCTAATCATCAGCACTCTGAACATCACATACACCCACAGCAACATATTCCAGTGGTACTCGTCGGCCCTGCAGCGGGTCAAGAAAACTAAGATGCAAGTCGTAGAGCAGCCAACTAAACGTAACTATGGATTACTTACATAACTTTGTATCGCAAATAGTTCGGTATTAAAATAGCAGATTTATAATGATAGTTCGATTAATATTATACTATGCTAGTTGTACCCGGCTTCGACTGTTACTCATTAAGCATGTGTCTGATCGATACAATTTTGGCACCAAAACCTTTATCACAGAATTCTGAACAAATTTGCTAAAGACCTCGATGCTCCATCTTCTACCATTTCAGAGTCTATAAACGGCATACAGACAAACATTAATTTATATATATAAATGTAATGTAATTGGACTGTCTTGATTATCAGCTTTTATTTTATATATTGATATGTTTATGTGGGGTAGCATGGTCAGGCAGTGCGTGGGTGTCGCGCGCGGCGGGCGCGTGCGCGGTGGCGGCGTGCGCGGAGCTGCGCGGCGTGCGGGCGCGAGCGCGCGTGCGGCCCGCCGCCGCCTGCCTGCTGACCGCCGGCTGCAGCGGGCTCAAGCTCAAGCTGGACCAGGGACACGATGTCAGAGGTTCGTGCACAACACTGATTAACTTGTTCTTACCATTTACTTTATTTCAATACAGAATTCGCTACACCTACAGAATATTACGTGTACAAATACAAGTTAGTGTTGTACTATTTATTGCGTAAGTTAGTTAAGTAAACGACTCTAGCTAGTCGCGGCCGTCTTGATCGAGAGGTAATTTAGTAGTGAGGTGTTGTAGGCGTTGTTGCTGTATGTAACCGTACATTACGTTTGTTTTATTATTTCATCATGTATTTTAGGATAGTATTTCGTGTCACTCAACTGTCACTTAACTCGTGTCAAAGCTTGCAGCTTGATTGTACGGCTCTATACTGTACCAGTGCAGTTAGGTAGTGTTGGCGATTGAATTTCTAAAGTCGTCCGATCATCTACACTTGTCTACCAAATATACATTTCAAAACAAACACAAGCGCTCTGTTTTTGTCACTAACAATCTCGTTGCTTTTGGTAACTGTAAATTGTAAATTCAAATTTATTTATTTTTTTAATACGGTTATGCACTTATATAAGTTTGGTTCTTCCTCTTCATTCGCAGATGATGCGTATAGGTGGAGCATGGGTGCGACGACGGAGGTCATTAACGGGGGCAACGGGCGGCAGTGGAGCGCCGAGGTGCTGGTGGACGGCGGCTGGGCGGCCGCAGGGGGCGCCGCGGAGCCCCCACCGCGCCGCCAGCACGCCTGGGGCGCCGCCCTGCTCGCCGTGGCGCTCGTCAAGTGGGGCTCGCATGCGCCCGGACATTCCAAGGTACGTTTTACCTTCGCCGGTCGATACATTTTTAAGGATCTAAGCAAACGATTAATTGAATCACAAATTTAAACAAAGGGTTTTCAGGATCGCCTGAACAGCAGGATCAGATTTTGGTCGGGAAGACTAAAAAAATAAACGTTATGAAATCATCGTATTGCAAGTTTATGCCAATCGCAGTTTAAGGTGTTGAATATCTGATTTATCCACAATCTCTCGATAACTTAATAACTAAACGGTCCCTATAATGATGTAATTTTTGGTAATTATTATGCAGTTGATATGAGGATAACGATTAGAATATTCAGAACCGCAATAATTTATAGTCATAAAAAATTTACTTGAAACTTTCCTTGCTAATAGTTGTTGATTCCACGGTAGAGCGGCACCAAATTAAGTTATTGTACTGATATATCGCGAGTAACATTATCGTCAAGCTTATTATAAAGAAATATAATTAAAGGTAGAAGCGATGATGGACTGCCTACGTCTCGAATGGAGCACCGTTATAGCGGAGACCGTAATATCTATCGTGGACTGCCTCAACGAGTTCCGGGCCCCGTCCAAGTCGGAGGCGGTCGGGCGCGAGCCGGAGCCGGCGCACAACGTGGCCGTGAACCTCGCGCTGTCGCACATCAACCTGTTCTTCATCGTCAGCGAGGAGATGTGCCTCATGGCGAGGGTGGACGCGGTCACGCTGGAGCGGACGGCCCTCAAGTCCGGCGTGCTCGTCTCGGGGATGAAGTTCGTGGAAATGGTGCCTTATAAGGGTCAGTGAAGTTCAGAACTTGTTTTAATTTTTTTCTGATTGTAGTAATTTTGTTATATGTATATGTTCGTAGCTAATTGAGGGTTAGCGAGTAACGCTCGTGCTATTTGGTAGATTCGTTGCCCTCTGTACTATCTCTAGAGTTTAATGAGGCCTAAATTTTATTTATGAACTGTAGCTGTAAATATTGCACTTAACTCAAGTTTAGTAGACGTTCAATAAAAAGTTCAGAATTTTACAATAGTCAAATAAAACCTACTTTAATGGGACATCAGTGCTCACGAGATTGGAGTTAACGTCTGAACACCCTTTAAACAAAATTAAAAAGTAACTTAATAAGATATTATTGATTATTTCTGAAGTCTTGTGATTATCTTTACCAATGACTTCAGTGGTACGTGATGATATTAAGGGGACTTTTCGGAAGTATGTTACAAAATGATGTAATCCAGTTGATACTAAATGCTGTGTGCGATTCCGAAAATGCAATAATTAGTAATACTGTAATGATATTAATTTCTTATTTATATCTTAATAATAGCAAATATATAAGGTATTTACATACTGTGGCCCGTATATATCGCACCCTTAGTAATATATATGTATATATTTTAATTATAGCGGATACTCACGATATTTGTATTCTTTTTATTGTTTTACCGATATTTCGACCCAGTTACATGGATCGTGGTCACGGCGAGACTCGACTCAGTGATCAGACGACAGAGATCGTGAGTACCCGCTATAATTAAAATGTTGAGTGTCCGCGATGAAAATAGTTTAAAATCATATATGTATATATATATATATCTATTTTTTTAGTGATCTCTAATGACTTTATTCCAGGAAATGTTCAATGCCAAAGATCAGACGAGATAGTGAACAGCTTCTTCCACGTCCGGATGGTGAAGATCGAGCACGTCCTGTGTCGGGAGAGGCACTCGGCGCTCCTGGACTTTCTGTTCCTGGAGAATGTTGACTTCGAGTGGAGCGTCAACCGGCATCTTAAGATACTGACCTTGGTGCGAGCTGTCAGGGCGTTCAGGAACACTTTGGACTCGAAGCTGAATAAGGAGGAGGCTCAGTCGGCGCCGGGGAGCAGACGAGCGAGGGACTGGAGGGTGTCGTTCAAGGGTGATACCAATTTGAAGTTGCTCTTGTCCGAACAGAACACCATGTTATTTGTCACCGGTGAGTTGAGAAACATTGTACTATCTATAAGTCTCCAACCAAGTAGTAATAGGGTCATTTCATACTGAAATTTTTACTACTTAATAGTAGATATCATCGTCGTTCATGGACATCGGTAACAATTAATGCATCTCCGTATTGCATTTTTAGGAAAGCTTGAGGGTATCCTTAATTTCATTGGTTTATTTAGTTTTTGCCTTATTGGGGTCGCTTAAAATACATAGTCCAAGGCGACGAAAATGTAGGTAAGAGGCGATAGAAGCTGGTCAATTTGGTAGTAGAGCTTCGTAAGGAGTATATTATCAATAATATTATTAAGTCATATTATGACTGGTATTTTTTTTATGACGTCTAATTGGTTAGCTATCACTTTTGTTTAACTCAGCCGACATGTTCATGTTCCGGCTGCAAGCATGTGAGGCAGTAGTTTCTTCTCTCTCCTTCCTGGACAGTTACTGCAAGGCGTCATGCTTTGGTGTTACTGTGTCCATGTTGCTTATTATCATGCTGCTCGTCTGTTTGCCGATTATTTACATAAAAAAGAACCGTATACACAGTATCCAAAGCGCTAATGTGAGTGTAATATACGGCATGTGTGGTAGACGACATGACCGTGGCATACGACCACGAGGCGGGGCTGTCGATTCTATGGCTGGTGCTGAAGATGTCGCTGAACGGGGACGACATCGTGACGGTGGAGGGGTACTCGCAGGAGCGCGCCGCCGACGACGCGGACGTGCGCCTCGAGCGGAAGGCCAACGAGACGTTCGTGTTGCCCGCCAATAAACTATGGTACGACGCTTCTTATAATAATAATAATATGTCAATTTAATAGTAATATGATATGTCATTGTGATGAATTATGTCAAATTAAATAATAATAATTGTTATTCTAAAAATTCTCTTACACTATAAAAACATTTATAAATG
>DWJN01007251.1:0-10114 GCA_018248895.1 Carystus phorcus | reverse complement strand
GTCTCGCTGGGAATCGAACCCAGGACCCTTCGAATGGCGGTCAGGCGTGATGACCATTACGCCACGCGGGTCGTCAAATGAAATTGAGATATGTAGTGTAAGTAGATATAGTACGTATAGTATTTGTAATTAAAATTTTTAAGGTAAATGCATAACAAAATTAAAAATAATAACTTATTTTAGGTTATTTGTCTTATACTAAATAATCTTATATAAGTTTTAAGAACTTGTCAAATACGAAGTTCACTATCGCACTATGAAAAGGTGTTATTTACCAAAGGCATGGATTTACAAACAAGATATCACGACCGCCCAAGTCCAAGGAACAAACATTTATCTTTAAATGACTGCTTCAATTTAGGGTTAAGCCGGTACTTATAAGCAACCTGACCCTATTTACGCCCAAATTGAAACTTAAGAACATGGGAATTCTCGTAACCGAACAGTGTCGGGCTCGAGATAGAGAGATAGATTAGATAGATAGAAAGCCTTTATAATGTAGTAAACCATTATTATACAGAAGAAAACATTTTTACTGTATAACTGTCAGTCCTATGTCTCCGTATCAGGACAGTCATGTGGATATAATTTGTTATGTGACCCATTGTTCACATTGGGCTGTTGCACAGAGAAGTTACATATCACAGCGTAAATTGAGAGCGACAGATCTCCAATTAGAATTGTAGCGAGGGTAGCAAGATGGATTTGTACAGAATGAAATTTACACGAGACTTGTGATAATTAAGTTATCAATGACTGATTGATTTCAGTTTAAAATTAGTTTTGTGAGTGGATTCATGCTCTAATGAGACATAATCCTTCTCTGCAGTAGAATAATATCAATTAATATAATTGGCATATAATAAGTTCTATACGTGTTATTAGCTACAATACAGCATTATTGGCAATTAAATTTTGTATTTTTTAAACAAGAGTGTGTGTGAGTCAAATTTAGAAATTGAAGTTTACCTCGATGTTTTTGATTAGTTTGAAATTGCACGCATTTAGTAGCAATTACGTTGAATTACCATTTATTCAGAAAGATAATGAACCCACTTCTTAATTTTTTTTAATAGTTGTGAATGCAAAATACTACCTGGTTATTTGGTAAGTGAGAAATAGTTAAATCTATAATACACTTATGTTGTTGTGAGTTTCATGTTTAATTAAAATTCTATTAAAAAGAAACAAATATTATGCCTACACACTAATGACTACTCTAGTATATTATTACAAAAGCAGCAAAATTACACGTAATTTCATTTAGTAGGTTTGCGGAAAACTGGCTTTTTCGAACAATAGCCAAGCACAAAAAGACGGTTAATTTCACGCGGACTAATTCTAGCAAAATTAACTACTGTTGGGTATTTCAAGGAAAAACAACCAACGTTACGTCACTGAGAGCTTATTGTAATAGTATGAAAGACGTTGGCCAGTGACGACGCTTTCTCTTTACAATTTAACAATCGTTCCCTAAGGGCGGTATTGTAAAATTAAAGCGTTGTATAAATATTTATTTTCTTAAATCAACATGTTTATTTTATTGCCATTGCCTAGACATTTCACCTTTGAATATATAGTATGTAACTTTGGATACAACCAATGATCTTCAACACTATCCATCCAATTTCACAAATTCTTTCACCAATATTTAGAATAGACATTTTACGAATTAGTATTTTTATCGCAGGCAACGTCAAACGTTACCTATATAAAAATATAAACATAGTCACGATAAAAGAATTATGTAAGTTAATTAATAGTTGTCACAAATTTTGTGTGATTATATAAAAAAATTTCAAGAGCAAGTAAACTGGATCTACATATATAACAATATGGGTTACACATGAAATCCATAATAAATATTAAAAATAAGTAGCAACTGTTACGAGTGCTGTTATTGAGGCCATTTGAGGTATTAAACCATTCCATATCGGTTTAATCAAACAGCATATCTTTACGACAAAACATAACACCCACGACCCAAAGATCTAGTGGAGATGTGGCAGATTGTAATAATTTTATTGCCCCAAGTGAGCTCAGATTGTAAACAGAATAGCGGTTTATTTCCCCACTCGACCTTCCATAATCGTATTAAGTCGGTTCATAAATGGCACGCGATACAAAGGGCGCACTACAGAAGTAATACGTTGCTCAGATTTCACCGTTATCATAAATAGTTAAAGCCCGCCTATACCATGAGAACCCTTTTCCTCGAAAAACACAATACTCGTACTAACTTCTCTTTGTATTGTCTATTAATCATGTCAATTTATCTACAATTGTTCTTTGTATTTTTCATTTTACATTAATCTGTACGATAACTTATTACTCAACTACTAAAAAATTTTGTAAGTACTTTAGAAATCCCGACTACAATACATTGCATATAATGGCAACGTGTTTCTAGAACGTCACTTTTAATTCATTTAATGTTTTATTTAGAATAACGTTGTTGAATCTGTGGGATTCACATCATCTATTCATTAATATTTTAAGAATTAGGTCGTCATTAATTACTTATCAGAACTGTGAAAAGAATAATCAAGCAATTACTAGCAAAATACTTTATTTACTGGGCTTCCCGACGGTCGCCCTCTACGTAATTAGCTCTTAAACAAGAAGTAAAACAAAAAACAAACCATTTTTAAGTAAAATGTGTAAGAGGCGCCTTTCGCTCTTGAGTTCAAGCCTGTTCGTGATATTTCTATTTGAACACTTCTAAAAACATTAACAGCTTGTTTATTAAACAAAAAAATTTAATACTTTGTCACGTTATTTTAGTATTATAAGTAGTAGTATAGTTTTATAAAGTATAAAACATATTATCGTGACTAATTCTTCTGTTACTTTTTCCTTCTCTAAGCAATAATATATCACTGCTCTGTTTCGCCTTCTTTGTCCCACCACTAGTTGACTAGCAAATAATGATTTTAGCATAAACCCCACTTTTTATTCCATTACGGTGTAAGATTCTACAAAGAATAAATAAATATTAAAGACTAAATTCAGTCCATTATATCCATTCAGTTATTCTGATGTTGAACTACGCACAACCCTCTAAACTTTCGCATTTATAATATTATTTAGATCAGCAAGTATTCATTAGGTATATTTTTATAAACGAACTAAAAATACATAGTCCAAATCGTTGTTGTTTTTAAGATTCATTGTACATATATTATGTTCATTTGGGGTATCTGGAATAACAACGTTAAAAGTAATGTAATGAGTATTTCTCTCTATCTTTTGTTCTATCCCTGTCTTTTGCTCCAATTCCGGCCACATACAAATAGGTATGTTTTAATGGAAATAAAATGTGATCAATATGGAATTTTTCCTTTCCAAAAGATAAAGTTAAAGCATTTTCGTGTAAAACTGCTCACAAAGACGACTCGGCTCTATTCTTTTCTACTCTAAAATATTTTTTTATACATTGATTTTAATATTACCCATAGTTTCATATTTGCTAAACGTAAACGTAGAAAACAGTTTCAGCTTCCCCGTTGGGATTTTGTAAAGATATCTACTTCCTTTAAAACCACTAGGGAGATCTCAAGATTGTAAATCATTAATTAGAGTACGAAGTAGATATTTTCCGTATTAAGAGATTAAATATGTATAATGAGTAGTTGATTCAAATATGTATTTAATTATTAGTTTCCAAGCTATATAAAAATATTAAATATAGAACCTTATAGTCTATCAGTTGGTTGGCATAGTAATTCTATTAGAGACATAATGCACGCTCAGGTTGCGCTGACACTTAGGACTTACTTAACAGCGTAATCCTTTGACTGATTTAAGCAAGCAACGTCGCCATTATTCTTCTCAACTAGGAAGAGAATATTTTCAGATTTCTCGCTCACTACGTGCACGGATTTTAATACTTGAAAGGCGACTTTATTACAATTTAAAAAATAGGAGAGTGCAAATACTTATAATAACTCTGTATATTATCTGCCCTATCCGGGTTATGGAAAGTACTTTTAAAATTGCAATTCTTATTTTCAGTTTCTCTTAGCGTAAGACAATAAGTTTTTTTAGCATTATCAAACTAGCCTTTTTCAGTTTACTGCTTCACAATGGCCTCTCCTAATGTATGGTCCCTTAAGGTACAACATCCATTCCTACGCTGGTCTCATGCAGGTACCACACACCTTTTTAAGGTCGTCGGTCCTTCGAGCTTGTGGATTAGCCACGGAGCAACTACCATTTCGTGGTCTTCATTCGAGAAAACGTCAGCATCATCGGCATCTCATCAGGAATCGGTTCTGCAACATATTTGACAGGCTGCCATTTCAAAGTACTTATACTTTGCACTACGTCAATTATCCTGGTAACAAGGTTTAAAAACCTTAGTAAGTACCGGTAGTAAACTACCGCTGAATTAATTAACAGCTTAACATTTAGTTTAGAAATACTCATGAATAAATTTAAAAACTCAAAACACTCAAGTGACTGACAAATTTCTATAAACTTAAACAATTTTCAATTATCTTTGTAGCGCCGTATTGAAAGAAAATAATTCCAATGCTTAGGTATTTATTTCTTCAGCATTAAACTGGTACTACTACCAGACAGACATATTAAATCAGAATTCTTCATTGAGTTGCTCATACTGAAGCTTTACTTGAGTTCGCACCAAATTCATCACCTTAGTATTATTATGGTAATTAGATAAGTTATTTGATATGCAGCACTGGTATTGAATGTCAAGCTATAAGAACCTTTTCTTAAGAGCATGTCTTTGAAAGAAAATAAATATTTTTATAACATTTTCCTAAGGAAGTCTTGAATGGCATCTGATCTCTTTGGTGTCAAGTGCTATAGACGCGAACGTTGCAAATTTTTCATAGATAAATGGAATTGGCGCTTCGCCATAGTCTCAAAGCTCTTTGAAGTAACTTAGCCTACTTCTGTCCTTTACTACTCCGATATTTGTTATTGTATTAATAGGTAATATTAATTATTATAATAAGTGAGTTTTTAATGATAAAAAATTTTTATAAACCCGTCCGGATAATTGGCTTTTTAGACAGACTGAAAGATTGGAGTAGTTTTTAAGTTTTGTTGATGATATTTTAACCTAAAAATAAGTTATATATTCTTTGAAAGAAAGAGCACCTCTGCGGGTTATCCATTTTCAGTTAAGACAATACCTATGTTATATATGCACGTCGTTTTACTTAGTTTACTGTTAAGTACTTAATACTTAACAATAAGACAGAAACATCAGCATAATTTCATAAAAAATCTTTCGGTATTGTTGCAAAAACCTTGAACTCACAAAGATAATAATGTACTATATTTTACTAATAAAAGTAAATTCTTAGCTCACACAGAAATTTTCTTCTATAATTATGGTTATAACTTTATAAAAATATTATCGCCAGAATATTCAGAACACTGTTTGTTTTTTTGCGTTATTAGCAAAGGCACAAGACATGAATATCTTTACGGATTTTAAATTATACTAATGCATTTAACAAAGTTCCGGAGTATATAAGTACGTGGTAGAAAGTCATGAGATATAAGAAACTGTAGACGATCACATACAAAGGGCCGATATCTTTCAATAATATATTGGGTTTACAATAATGAAGATTTCGTAATGTAATAACTTTATTATTCCTGACAAAACAAAGAAAAAATCAAATATTTCATAAGTTAATAACTTACTTTTGGATTTATTTCTGTAGTTTTAGTTATTTTATGATTAAAGGTATTCAAACTTTTTTTTTACACTATATAAGTTAATGCTTATAACTAACTATATAAGTTAAACAACTGTCCTTCCTGATGGTAATGCCTAATGCTAAGCAGAGATGCAGCCTTGGTTGGTAAGCGCACTAACTTTTTAAAACATGAACAATAAATAAAATTATACCCTTACGTTTCTAAACTGCCTTTGAGTTTTCGTCTACTTCCGAATTCGATTGACCCAAGAGTATCCTAACTAAATTGTTAAAATTGCTTTACAATAAAGTTAATATCGTCCGACCCTACGAATCATGTTGCAACTAAGTTAGATTTGCTTCCGACTTGTCTCTTGTCTTGTCGGTTCTCTACGATATCTAACATTGGAATGACGTTGTCAAAATACGAACCTCAATATAATTTTGGTTAGTAAGACCGATATAATTTAAATTTAATAAAGCTCTTAGCAAAATTGAGAATTATTTTAATACGCTGATGTTATTACTTCTTAAATGTAGAAGTAATAGGTCGTCAAAATATGAAGAACTGTTTGTTCTTAATTTTTATTTCGTACCGTATTCATTGATTTTATTAATATGTGCATTTTTCAAATATTAATCTATTAGAGCTGGTTCTTGAAATTCCGTGTTTAAATTTGGAATTACTAAAAAACAATCATTACCTCAACTTTATCTCATAGATACAAATTCGTGAGTGAGAGTAAATAATAACACTAAGGAATAATATGCCGAGTACCTACCACAAAACTTCTTTCATTTTCTTACCGCAAACAGATCAACCATCAGATACCCGTCACAGGGATCACAACCTCAGATTCTAGTACGTGGGATTTGGGATTAAATTTAATATGATTACATGTTTTATACAACTTTATAGGATTAGAAAGATAAATATATTTTGCACGAGATGAATGTATACTCGTTGGTACTTGACTAGTGTGGGACTATAGGTAATGTCCTAGCTTAACCCATGAACAGGTAAACACAGTTATTTACTATTAAACGTAGGTATTACTAACTACAATTATAAATAACTTGTCGGATTTTGACGATTATTATATATGTATTCTTAAGTATAACCCCTGCAACAGATGTTTTGAAACAAAATATTCCCATGAAACTTTTTAATCCCTTACAAAGATTATTAGAAGCGTTCCTTCCTTTTCCTTACTTGCTAATTCGTGACCCCGAGCCAAGGGGTTTATCCTCGACGTGACGTTCGGCAGCAATATAGAAACGTGCTCAACCGTTCATCCAAACACTACTCGACGGTAACAAAGAAATAACGTAGAACTTCAGTCTGTAGTCTTGAGACTTGGGACATAATTCACGAAACAAAATGTGTATAACATTATTTAGAATCATTAAATATCATCAACGTATGTATTTATACAAAATAATAATTACGACCTGATTCTATAGTAATAATAAAAAAATTGTGGTTATGTTTGTTATCGCCATAGTTTTTCTTGAATTTTTTTTGGACATGTAAACATTTCATAAATATAAACATACATAAAAAAATTATTTTTAGCAGCATCTCAATAAAGTACTTTTGCGTGCTTTTTCAAAAATAAATATTTTGTGAATCTTTCATCGTTGTTGTTCGGTATTTTTTTTAATAATTGCGAGAATTTCTTACAACAACACCTATAGTCTATGTACCTAATGTACCTTACATGGTATATTCATTAATACAGTTTTTATACGTGTAATAGTTGGTAAAACATTGCGTATATTTGAATTGGGCTTTCTGTACAATGCATATACTTAATACTATATGGAGTGAGTGTATTCACATTAAGCTACTTAAATTTTTTTTGGGAAAATTAAATCAGCACTGTGAAAACCGCCACGTTTCCCGACGCTACGTGGTGTCTGGCGATAACTGAAAACGTGCTGAAGACAACATTCCATTATACAAATATTATAATTTATATTTCGCAATGAAAGAAAAGTACACCTCAGTAAAACATACATATAATTTTATACTATGAACATAGTTTTATGGACATTAAAATTCAATGAGTTTGTTTATACCAAAAGACATTAATCGTATATATTTGTCATTTAATAATATTTTATTAAATATTTAATAGTCATTTTTTGACTGAGGAAACAATATTTCTTTCATTCCTCTTTACCCTGTCTAATCTTAACACATTTGCTCCTTTTTTACTCAAACTCAAATCATTTATTTCATGTACATAGTACTAAATTTTATTAAAATACTTATGAACGTATATTTTGCATCTACCACTGGCACGTAAGTTTACATTTAAGTAGGTCCTCTGTATACGCTTATGTCTATAAAATAAATAAAAAAAATCCATTTCCATATAATGTACAGTCATTTAATCGAATAAAAATTACATTGGAGACATATGTTGATGTTAGTAGTATCAGAGCTAAAATTCACAAATCCCAAAGGCAATTATCAGATTGTCCATGCTATTCCGATTTCCAAATAACATGGCCTTAAATTATTTCCCATGTCGGTTACATACGACGTCACTTTAGTTGATGTTTTGACAGTTATTAGCATTACGACGTTGCTCTGTAATACACCATTTAAATAGAAGTAATTACTCTTGATTCGCTTCGCAAAACCTGCTCCTTACCATATTCGAATACAAGTCTAAGAGGGATTCTTCATTCTAAGAGGGATTATATATCTTATTTATTTGTTAACCAATTGATACAAACATCGAATCTTGACTCTACTACTAGATATTATAATATGCATATATAAGTAAAAACCGCATCTGTCATAAAGATAAATAGACAAATATATTTTTTAATTATTGTTAACTATTTTATTTGCAATACACTTGGCTAAAGTACCATTTCTTTAAGTGTATTATTCGTTCCCAAAGGTTGCATAACATACATTCTATTTTGTGATATAATTCTATAGTACAAACTTTATGTAAATCGTATAATATTCGTATTATTCGTAATATTGATATATAATAAGGTAATAAGTAAAGGTACGTACCTTATTTCTGAATACAATACCACAAAAACATTGTATGAACAGGAATTGACTTGGTAATTAGAAACTTCGATTTGTACAGAAATCGAATGTCAAATTTAGCCTCTGACGAATAACTCATTTGAACAATTAGGTTCATTTCTCTGAGGACGGGAATTCTGTTCAACTTCGATGATTGAAGTCGAACCATTGTAGAGATCCATACAATAATACCGCTGACTTTGCGTCAGCAATAATACGCATTAAACTTTCGTCTTTTATCTTTATGGATGACGAACTGGGTCAGTAAATAGAAAGTTTTAAAAACTTTTTATGTTTTTCACGGCACAGTATCAACTCCTGTTTTGATATTTCTATAACAGTTGTACTTTGGGGATTGGAATGAGCTACTTATTTATTATTAATAACTAACAATTGTTCCGCTTCGACTCGGTAAAGAATAACTTCAACTTAATCTGTTTAGTGCTCGCCACCTTATGAAATTCAGTCGTACTTACAAACGGTTAAAAAGGAGGGCGCTTCAGGATTTCTTCCCGCCAATTCCAATTCTTTAAGAAAGTTCGACCCCTGAAATAGATACGCCAATGAGCCTATATATACATGGAAACGACTGAAACAAGTAACCACCAGCTATATGCCAAGGCGATGCAAATCGCTAGGATAAGGGAAATATACAAAAATCTGTCTAATAGTTTTTGATAGTCAGACAAAAATTACTTGAAGTTAATTTGTTCAGTGGTTTTTGTATCATACAGTTTCAGAAAAACATTTTAAAAATTATGTTACAGTTTCTCTGCCAAATATAATATTTCTATTTCCTTAAAATATTTAATGGACGAAGTACAAAACAGCCAAGCAATAAATAAAAGATTTACTCTTTCGTATATAAATAAACATTACATCCGTAAAACAACAATAATATTACAATTAAACCATTGTTATCTAAGCTGAAATTTAGTCGCTAGTGAACAGAACAAATAATATTGTTTCCTGAAGTACTTTTCGTAACATTACCAGGACTCGTAATCACAGATATAAGAAATATTTATCGGCGATAAATGACGAACGTGTCAGTGGTTGGCGAATTGTGAGGTGACGGTAGTAAATTTAATTTGGAGAGCCGTTAGCAAACCTTCAAAGTTTCGCGGATAATGTTACAAACGGTATTACATTTCAGACAAGCAACATGTCATTAGCGTATCACAGGGCTTACAATCAATATAATGTTAATACTCAGCCAATCTTTTAGCACACACCGCACTTTTATGTAACTGTTATAGAATCTAAAGGAGAGTAATTGTAACAGAACTACTAGAAAAGAAAATCTTATACTAATATATAAAGCTGAAGAGTTTGTTTGTTTGTTTGTTTGTTTGTTTGTTTGATTGTTTGAACGGGC
>DWJN01007250.1:0-10118 GCA_018248895.1 Carystus phorcus | reverse complement strand
AGGTACATACGGTGTCACTTCACTGTGTAAACTCATATAGACGTTTACATTCAAAAGTAGTAACAATATCCCAGATACTTTCCAAACACTTATATTAAGTATTTTTAAGTCATAGTATTACAGTAGGTATACATATGTGTATTGAAATTAAACTTCGGAAATTTCCGAAATTTTGATTGACCAAATTTCAAAAGTGGGAACAATATCCCAGATACTTCCTAAACATTTATAGGTATTAAGTATTTTTAAAGACATAATATTACAGTATATGTGTATTGAAACTGAACTTCGGAAATTTCCGAAACTTTAATTGACCAAGTAACTTGTACTTCAATAAGTATTGAAGCATTCGATGGATTTTAAGATCCCACGTGATTACTCTGATGACGTGCCTTAGTACGAAGTATCTCCCACCCCCCTCCTCCCTCCATACTTAGCATGCCATACAAATAAAAACACAAAGACAAAATAGCTTCACCGCGCAATGACATCACAATTTAAAAACAACTTACACTAAGCAAAATATTAAGATTGAGCCGTCAATACCACTCAAAAAATATAAACATCTTAATTATAATAACCTCGATTGTCATTCAGAAAATTAAGTGTATAGCTTTAATTTGGCCGGAGAGAAATAATAAGGACGGTATTATTTATAATGAATAGTGTGGTAGCGATGGTAGCGAGTGAATTCTCTCGTCTTAATGCATGATTACTCGTTCCTCCCACCGAGAGCGGCGTTTACTATTGGCCCTTTCGACTCGGACGCCGCCTACGTTTCAGCACACATTCTACTTCAAAACAACTCCATCGACTCAATAAACAAGTCTTGAAGTCCATTGTCTCACCAACTTACCAACATTATATTATATCGCGTCGATGCACTGCCGGCCGTCATAGATCTAAGGGTACAAAAAATGCTTCGAAGAACACTCATTACCGAGTCGCGCTTTGAACGGACAATCGTATTACACCTGCGTTCCAATGCCGAGCAAAAATCGCCTCTGTTAATGACTTGTATGTACGTAAAGTACTTCGATGTCGAGCGACCATAATTAGCTTTGATTGGACTCAACTGGGTATATCTGTCTGTACTTTTTTAAAGGCAGCTTTTTGCGGTGTATTTAACCTTTAATTGAATCGATATACGCACGAGTTTGTACTGTGCGTGCGTGATATCATCGTATGTCATAATATTTAGCGAGATGTACATTCTTTGTTAATTAATTTATTCTTATACTTATGCGTTGCTTCGGAAAGGTTTTAATACGATAGAGGAATAAATAAAACGTGTTAAGTTTAGTTAAAAGGTTACTTATTTGATAACGCAATACAATGTATTATTTATTGTCTAGAAAAAATATTATTAATTATCTTTAACATTTCAATAATTCTAATAGATACTTATCGAGCTATCAAGTATTTACACAAAGCACTTACTAGAGGTAAAAAGACTTAAAACTTCTGAAAGGATGAGTTATTAAAACGACGAACACAATTCATCCTTCGTTTAATAGTCGATAACGTTAGAGTAGGTATGTAGCTTTTTCAACCTCATTCCATTTTATTCAGACAATTATCATTCATTCATGATTGTCCAAGTCAAAATTATTGTTAGGTCATCAATAACAGATATCATTAACATTTAGGTGCATATACTCGTAGATATCATTAATACATTTCCTTAAGATGAATATTTTATTTTATATTACCTAGTTATATACAAGTACATTTAAAAGACACGACCAGCGCATATTTTTAAATAAGAATTATATACTTATACCTATACAATTAATAATTATATACAATTAAATTTAAAAGACATGACCAGTGCATATTTTTAAATAAGAACCAATCTTTTAGTTTTCATCAAGTAAAAATGTTCTTGCAGCCTTAACTGATTTCGAAGCAAGGATTATACGTTAAAGAGCGTCCTATTAAGAGTGTCAGTGATGATGGTGAAGAACGGGTGCGTGAAATGAGGCGCCAGCGCGAGGCGAGCGGAGCGTGGGGGCGAACAGCGCCTCCGCGGGAATAAAACCACCGTTCTTTGCTAACGCCCGCGCTTCCCCATAGCAAAAAGTCGAAGACGGAACGAAGCGACATCCACAGAGACTCGCCTCCACGCTACCGCGGATAAAATCGACATAGAATTAAAGAGAAATACAAAAATCACTCATTGTTCTCATAAAATGAATGTGCCGGGAGTTGAATGTGAGGCTTTTTGTGAAAATATTCTCATACTTTTAAATGGGATCTCGTGTGGCGCCTCCTAATGATTCGTCCTTTTTGCGTCGGCGCGGCCGCCGGGCGATCGGGACAACTCTAGGCTTTTGGTGTGTCGGCGCATGTCACCTCTCCGACCTTTTTGTTTCGCTGTTTCGGATGTAAATTAAACAGTTTAGGCGGCATTGTTTTCAGAGAAGGCGAACGAACGATCGAAAAGGGAAATTTTCATTATCGTCCTCCTTTTTTGTACAATTTATTGTTCTGTCACATTTTTCATTTTGTCTGGCTACTTTAAACGCCAAATTAAATTAGGCTTTTTATTACTCGCTGTTAATACTATCTGGTAGGTATACGGCTTTATGAGACGGAAAAATCTTTTACAATCTACGTGAGAGGTAAATACTTATGTACCCTACATATGCTACGAAAATTATATAAAACAAAATATGTATAACGCATTAGAAAACGAGCATATTTATACATGTAATGAATTCATGTTATTTAAATTTCATTCATGTAATATAAAATGTTCTTGCGAAAATTTAAGAGAAAATTTAGTTGACACCTCATTTCTTAGTAGCGTTACAAGTCCACTGTGATTAACAATACCTAACATTGAGAATAATTCACCACAAAACTCCTCCGGGTCAGGTACGAAGGAAAATTCCTTACACCCTATTGTTTTGTCGGAAATAATTGCGCGTACTTCTTGGCAATCATTATCCCTAGTCTTTGAAGAGCACGATTCCAAAAGCTATACATTGAAACCATAAGAAAAGTGCACTTCATCAATAGTCGCGAGTTCTCCCCGACAGGCCTGAACGTTCATTTGTTCGTGTTCAGTTCCAAGTCGCTTAGGAATATAAATAATAAAAGCCGTGCGAGCGTAAGTCGTGACACCTACCCTTTCGCTAATGGACCTGAGTTTGTATTGTGCCCTCTAATCAAGATCGTTCGTTATTTTGCTCTTGCCTTTTTATTGGTCACACGGACGGACACATCTCATTTATCGAAGTCACCCCCGAGCCATAAGCCATTTCTATTACCTAGCTGAACTATTACTCTAGGTGAAAAGGGTATTCAATGGAAAGCTAATTTGTTGATTGCTGCTAGTGAATACAGTCGTCTTAATGTCTTTATCGGTTACAGTTAAAAGCCACACCCTTAGAATAAAATCTTCTTATAATAAAATGTTCATCAATATGATATATAAACGTAAAGCTCGTTGTAATTCAATAGCAAAAATTAAAACTTATTTCAGAGCAATGGCTTTATTTATTGAACTACGTTTTTATAATGAACAATGGTTAATTATCAAAATATATTTTCTATTTCGTACACTGCGAATCTGATATGATAGTGTAATTATTTGACAGCAAGAGGTACCGTGTTTTAGTTATTTACTCTATGGATTGTAGGAGAAATGAAAATGATTTTTTTTTTAATCACCAACGTCTCAATTTTATTTAAAAAGCAACTGAAATAATCTTAAGATTTACCTACAAGTATTGAATAACAAATAACGATATATCGTAGTGGTTTACAACAAAGATAAAGATTAGGTCCATTACGTATAAAGTTAAACAGGAAGTGGGTATCTAAATCTTACTTTTCCTTTATTCGAGTAGGCCACACACCCGAACGAACAGTAGTAACAAAGGTTTATCTTAAATTGATGGAGTTAATCTTAAAGCGATGCTGCGTAGTTTGTCATTAGATTCATCGTCTTGTTGACGTTAGTTTTGTAAAGGTTTAAGAAGTAAAAATAAACAGGTGAGCGACTAAAACAATTTTGTGGTTAGTTTGAAAGGAAGTTGCGACATTTACAAATGAACGTTACTTTAGGTAAGAGTAACTAGGTGTATTTTAGTATTTATAAATAAGACTATTGTTTATACGAGCTAAGTTGGCCATAAATCTGTATGGGCTTTTTAAATAGATCTGCATGTGATTTTGAAATAGATCTGCATGGGTTTTTTAAAGTGCTTAAAACACGGCGGCTCGCGTCGATCCTAACCGATCGACTGAGTTAAACAACTGCGGGCGCGGTCAGTACTTGCCTAGTGTGACCACTAGTGGCATAATTTCACGAGTGTTTTCGTGCTTCAGCGGGCACATTAAGCCGCCGGTCCCGGTTGTTATTGTAAGCAGTTGTTAAGCCATGTCGGAGGCCTTCGGGCGGCATAAAAAAGCCCTGACACTTAAGCTGGCTACTAACTTACGGAGTAGCGTAGTGTTTTATGCCTCCCTAGTGATGAGGCGACCCGTGCTCGCCAATGAACCATTAATAGGGCGAAGGCATACATAGGCTACTATAATTAAGTATATAGGCCTAGTTACAAGATGGCGCTATAATCGCCCTGGTTGGTCCCGACATTAAGGTCCTATCAATGGAATTCTAGGGACGGATTAGTAAGGGAACAGCAAAAAAGTCCTTCCGTCAATCCTTTTGGGCAGAGGAAGCAGCGACGTGTCCTTATAGATCCAAGAGCCTCAAAGTAAGCGTGAGAGGCTTGTTAAGGGGGTTTTGATGAGTAAAAATCTTGCCTCGCCCAAAACCTTTTGGGTATCTTCAAAGAGATCTCAAGTTCGGAAAAGGGTTACGAAAAATTGTCGCTTCTCACATGCTTCTCGAGCTTGAATCAAGCTGAGACAAGCTGATGTTTTATCCGCGGAAATATTAGAGTTCCAAAGGAATAGAATCTATTCTATAGTCAGTCCTCCACCAATCCGCACTGGAGCAGCGTGGTGGAGTATGCTAGACCTCCTCTGTGATGAGGAAACTTTGTCAGAAGTGGGCTATTAATGGATTGAAGGCTATAGTCAATTTAAAATAAAACGACGAAATAACTTTACTTTTAGCCGCAGCTGACCTTTAAGCGATATGTCTACAGAAACCTTACGTTTTTTGTAAAGAACCTTTGTAGAAAGTTTCATCTTTCTACTTTCAATGGTCCAAAGTTTGATTTAAGTAGACTGACGGAATCAATAAACTTAATCCTACAACACAGCTATATTCTAATCGCCTTCATATATGTAAGTGTGTACCGAGTTTTAGTCCCTTACAACAAACAAATAGTTTATTTAACAAAAACACGTTTCCTATAAGATATGATTGTGTAAATATAAATGGTATTTGCCTTATGTATACCATTGTCAGATGCTGTTAAAAATATGTCAAGCTAACCGTATACGAGCTTTGTGAAATACACACGGTCACAAGAATTATATCTTAATATATATAAAGTACGTGTCACGGTGTTTGTCCGCAATGGACTCCTAAACTACTTAACCGATTTTAATCAAATTTCGTACACCGTGTGCAGTTTGATCCACCTTGAAAGTTAGAATAGCTCACATCTCAATTTATAGTCGCAATATTATTTTATTGCAAAATGTTTCTTTAATATCTTACAAAGAATTAGTTCCATATGATTTTAACAGATGGCGGTCTAAGATAATTAACTAACATATCTAATAAAGTATGTAAACCTTAGGCACAGCAACGCGTGGCCGAGTCTACTAGTAGATATGTGCCATCTTGAGCTGATTGTTATGTTCTTACTGCGATATAAACATATTATTATATTATATTATTTTTATACTAATAATATACCTATTTCAAATTCGGTACAACATTTACTACATGAAATTGGTATAAACTACTTCTGATGCTAAGACGTTAAAAAATCTATAAATGGTCTCTGAAGGCATTTGAGTCACAGAACTCCAAACCTTAATTTGAGTGGTAGTTAGTGTTGTGTACTAATTATCAGTGAGGAGATATTAAAAAGAAATAAATAAATAAAATATGCAGGAATTATGTGCAAGCACGAGTCTGTTAATAATTTTATTTCAAAACCAAGATGGCAAACAAAATATTATTTGACTTTACTAATACTTTACTGAACTCTTACATCACGTTTACGTATTTTATATTACCTTTGAAGTTTATAAATAGCACTTGTTAAAGTTTCTTGCGAAGAAATTTGGAGGGCTTCTGAAATACCGATTATGCCTTTATGTTGGGCTCATGATAATAATTTCTGTTCGCCTGTTTCTTTAACTACCCTATTTTCCTAAAACATTATGTTCCGTTGTCATTTGCGTCGCGTGACCAGGAGATGTAAGTCAGACCCGTGCTTTGACTAGCAACCCTTATTTAATTTTACTGTCTTATTTTTCCTTCGGTTTAGTGTGCAATGTCTCCTTGATTTATTACGTAGAAGTGTAGCCTTTTTATACCGCAATGTGTCTATCAGATGATTCAAAAAAGGATATCATAAAATAAGTTTTTAGTGGTCATCAAAAATATTTATCGTTACGATTCCAGCTTAAAATATCACAATCGTAACTCTAAATACAAACTTGTTTCGATTTACAAATTGTTCTTTTTCAGCTAAAGTAAGTTTTTGCGTGGTAAGTAATCGTTATTTTATATAAAAATACGTATCGTCTCTGTGCGTTTTCTACCGTCTGCATAATTCTGATGAACTGTTCAATTTAATACCAGCGGTTACTTTCCGCTACCGCTCTATACAATGTAAAACCAGGTCCCATCAATATCACCTGGACTCCTGGCGCTCTTTTACAGTTCAGTTTTCTCGTCATTTTCTACCTCGAACGTGTAAACTGTGCAACGAACTATGCATTAGTGTTCCCACAGCTGCTACCACAGTGCTATGACATAGTGTCCTTTAAGCGGGTCCATCGCTTACTTCTCAGCTGGCAACACTTTGATAACGTACCTAGTATTACTTACGTCCATGGGCGACGGTAATCACTACCACCGGGTGACCAGCTTGCTGATAAAAAGACGTATACATAGAGGTAAATATTTCATGTTATCCAATAGTCAACTTTAGTCGCGATATTGTTACTGTCAGCATCCTTGGAAGATTATTTCAAGGGCATTCAGTTATGAGTATCTTCAAACCGCTCTAAGGTTCGGGCTACACAACACATAAGATTGTAACGGCGGCAGGCTAGTTATGTACGAGGCGTTTGTATGCTAACTAAGATACAATGGCGTAATACGTAATTATAGCTAATTCTCTAGTTCTTTTCCAAATGATAGAAGTGTATAGCACAGTTCTCCACTCTGCCGAAGTGTGAATTAAAATATGACATCTTGTAAAATTAAATACTGATAATATATAAACTTCTCATAATGTTTTACGTAAATAAATAACAAGTAATTAAATTAATTAAAATAAATAAAAATGCTCATATAACTTTAAATAAATTAAAATTGCAAGCAGGTTTTCAGTCAAGGATCTGATTAAATCGTCAGTGTTAAAACTTAAACTACTAATGGCTAGTAGTCGATGTTATAAAATTATAAAAAATTGCTCAGCAATAATAATTAAAAGTGACTCAAAGTTCCCGCGCTAAAATCGACGTTCGTTTATTTTTAAAGTAGCACTATGGGAGTATTTTTGTAACTATAACAGTGTTTCAGGAGGTGTATAAAATTGATAAGCTTTAATTTAAATCTCAATAACTTTTCATACATACCTATCGATGTTTATTTTTCTATTTAACATTGTATTTTATATTTTAATAAATAAAAATTAAAAGTAATACGTGTAAACGGCATGAAAAAAGAATTTCAGAATATTATTTTTTATGTAAGTATATGTATTTTGTTGTCTACTTACTTCTCAATATTGACTTAAAAATATATTCAATCATTAAATATATATTATGCAATATATTTTTTATTTTAACTAACATTTAAATTTTCTGAACATAATATCGTAACAGCGTTTAAGTCGTCACATTTGAATATAGCCTACGTGAAAACCTGTTCATATTACACGTCATTCATCTGCTATGAACAAGATATGGATAATATAGTCATTGAGTGTGTTGTTCTTGTTCGATCACACGTGACTATATTAAACATATATATGTTGCTATATTATTTTACAACGTTACGTATTATTATTTACATATTATTTTACGTTGCTACGCATATTAAAAAAAATTAAAGGTAAGTCAACATGTGATATATATGTATATATATTAATTTGCTACAGACAACAGTGCACTACCCTCCTAAAATTTCAATGTTCGTAAAGGAGAACAAACAAACATTGATTTTTATATAGATATGAAAAATTTCCTTCAAATGAAAATGTCCTTACAAATTACATTATTTAATGCCTTAATTATCACCGCAGTAATGAAGAACGAGAAAGAACAAGAAAATGGGTACGGAGCTAATTCTGAGACTGTTTCCGACCAGTTCGCATCTAAAGTGAAACTATAGGACAAAAACACTAATCCAATAGGCGCATCAAAATTCTCCCACGTAGAGCTGACCATCATTATATCGCCGAGGATTATTGCCCAAAGTGGCTGTTAAATTTCTTACCGTTGCCATTTTATTACTGCCAATTCTCAGTTTTAATATGCGTTGAAAAAATGCTTACAAAAAATAGGCGCCACCGAGCACAGTCCCGACCGATTGCACAGCAGTCGGATCCTTATATTACTGTGTTGAGTATTTTTATATGCACCTTTTGTTCGGCTTTTGTGTTAAAATACACACCTAACAATCATTAACTATAGACAGTCCTTCGTATATTTGCGTCGGATGAAATAGAGATAATAATATTAAGATTCAACAATATCTATTCAGTATGTAATGCGTATTTTTGGCATTGTTTAAAAATTAAATAATTGATTTATATTTATAAGTAGTGGTGCCCGCGAATTTGTTTTTGTGGAATTTAACAAAAACGTTATTGTTGAGTTCGCAGATTTTAGGATAACTTATAATTCTAAAATAAAAGTAGCCAAGTTATTTCTTATTAAAACAGCTATCTGTCAGTGACAGTCCCGTCAAAATCGGTCCAGCCTTGAGAGAGATGAGCCTGACAGACAGACAGACAGACAAAAATTAAAAAAAATGTGAATTTTATATATGTACCATGCATACATACATAATCATTTAGTAGAAAGCGGTTATTTTAATATTACCAACCAGACACTTAAATTTCATTTATCTGTATAAATTCCAAGACAAAAAGGACTATTAATAGAAAAATTTAATTCAAAATAAAATACCAAAAACAAAAAAAAAAACATACCATATACCATTAACGTTAAATGTTAATTTAAAAATCTATTGTAACTTTTAACCATTCACACAATTTTATTTACCAACCAATTTTACGCACGATCAGAGACTAAAATGGGCTGGACGATACATTATTAGCGGAGAAACAGTCGATTCTTCACAGTGACTTATAAATTCGTTGAGTTACAAAGCGAGCGCCTACGCAGTGCCAGCGATCGCCCCTCCCTACCCTCTGTTGTGGCGCCTTATTATGTTACCTTTGTTTTCAAATTTAATTGGCCCCTCAAAGATAAGCTATCTTGATAATAAACGACGACCAATAAACCGGAGTTAGGAACAACCGACTGTTCTCGAAGATAAGATTATGAGTCCGAATGACTTTAATAGTAGCATTTTCGAACCGATATGGACTAGTTGAGATAAAGTGCCTTACCGTTTACCTGGGGGTTATAGTTGAATTTTGTAGATCTGTATGATAGGAGGTGATTCTGCCGCGCAAAAAACCAATGCTTTTAGTTAAAGATCCAAACGATTAATTATCCCGGTGTACATTAACAGTGAAATCTGTTAAAGACAGAGGACTATGTTTGTATGTGGTGTTTGTTTGGTTCCAAGGGGTTTTATAATCTACTAGTTACTCAGTAGATATTGTTCTGTAACAATATAACCTAACAGACCCGGCCACGCGTTGCCGTAACTAAGGTTTACTCAATTTTGCCAATTAAAACTAATTCTTTGTGAGATATTAAACAAATAATTTGCAATAAAATAATATTGCGACTATAAATTGAGATGTAACCTA
>DWJN01007249.1:0-10118 GCA_018248895.1 Carystus phorcus | reverse complement strand
AATTTGTTAACAATAACTGGAAGTGGAGATGTATCGGCACAAAACGACTTCGAAGTTATAGAAACTATAGTAATCATTATTATAATCAAATTTTGCACAGGTATCAAAACCTATGATATTAAAAAAATTACTTGCGCAGTATCAAAACTTCAATCGTTTCAAATCTTTTCGACGATTATTCATCTAGTGGTCGAAGTTTGACCATAATAACAATTATCATTCGAAAAAAAAGCCTTCGATGATCGTATCAGGCGTCACTAGTCCCACATATGCGTTTTTAGAAAAAAAATCCCGTGCCACTTGACAAGATGGCTTTTAAATGCTCGCGTTGATTTTCCCGTTCGATTATAATGTTGATGTCGTCAAGTTAAGAGTGAACAGGCTTCTACAAGTTCATGTGTTTAAGACCTAAGACTATATCACCATTTTCCGTAATCAAGAATTGACTTACAATTTATAAAAAATATTCTAAGTTATCAGTCAATATTCCAGGGTTGTTAATATCAGAAATGTCAGCAATGATCACTGCTCACTCATCATCTCGGATATCTTATGATTATAACATCAACGAACTAAAAGATGGCCTTCACGACACAGATCTTAGTAATCACCAGATGAATAAAATGTGGGACTATGTTCGCGAGCTGTGGAACAGACAGCAAGGTAGACAGGTATGTAACACATTTGTCTATGTATGTATCTGAGGTAACCTTCACCAAAAAAATCTATTAATTATTTGTTATATCTGACTCTCCAACACTGACCGAAACATGTAAAAGAGTAAACATGTAAACACGGTTGTTTTGAGGTGGTTAACCAAGCAGATAAACATCAATTTACTATCAATAGAATCTATATTCTAAAGCTACAAATTCTTCAAAAAAACCAGTTGTGTTATAATTAGAAAGAGAATGTCATCTGATATTTTAATTCTGTAAAACTAGCACTGATATTTCAAAAACGTGATAGAGTTCCCAGAAATATGCTACCAAAAATATATGGAGTCTTTAATATCGCGTATTGACTAACGAACTTCTTTACTACGTCTTAAATCAGTCTAAAGTTTAATATTTAGGTCCCGAAGCTAGTTCAAATGCTACCATTTCGATACCGCTGTCAAGTTATGCAAGCGGTGTACGGAAGTCATATACGAGAGTCGGTTATATTCAGCAAAACGAGTGACAATTTCAAACGAATGTTGTGTATGTGGATGAAACACTGCGTATTCTTCCCCGGAAATTACATCGTGCAGTGCGGAGACGCAGATCAATGCATCTACTTTATACATAGAGGAGAAGTAAGTGTTAAGATCTATAACAAAGTGTAACGAGACTGTTTGTGTACATTTTCTGAATAGGAAATTTAGTCCCGTATGGTCATATACATATATAATAACCAGCTGACCCAGCAAACGTTGTTTTGCTATAAAAAATTAAGGGGTATACCACCCTTAACATGTAGAGGTATGAAAAATAGATGTTGACTGATTCTCAGACCTACACCATATGCACACAAAATTTCATGAGAATCGGTCGAGCCGTTTCGTAGGAGTATGGTAACTAACATTGTGACACGAGATTTTTATATATGTATAAGACTAGCGACCGGCCCCGGCTTCGCACGGGTGCAATGCTAATACTAAATACACTACAGAAAAACTGTATACATATAAACCTTCCTCTTCAATCACTTTATCTATTAAAAAAAACCGCATCAAAATCCGTTGCGTAGTTTTAAAGATTAAAGCATACAAAGGAACATAGGGACAGAGAAAGAGATTTCTTTTTATACTATGTAGTGATTTACTAGCAGATTTGGCATGTTGCTATAAAACATTTTGAATCGGATCGAAATGTGAATCTAGACCATTCACATAACACAATTAAAAAAAAAAACACAAAAATCGGCCCAAATAGTTAGTCTCATACACGAACAGAAGAATTATAAATATACAGATATAAATTCACGACTCGTTAATAGTTTCGTTAAAAGTTAGCATACCTTGTCCAGGAAGCAAAAAGGGCAGGGCAGTAATTTATATGACAGATAAATGTTTCTTCTTGGCTCGAGGGTATTTATGGTATCTATATTTTAATTGTATAAGTTTATTCAAAAATGTCATTTTCTGATTGAAATTTACATTACAAAATTATTAACTAATGATGAAATTATTGTATAATAAGTCCAATATATCACTGTTATTATGTAGGTGGAAGTTTTAACTGTTCACCCGAATTTGACTGAATCAATCTACGACATCCTGGGCCCTGAAGATAGCTTCGGAATAGCTCAGGTAGAAATAGTCTAAAGTCTATTATGTATATGAGATTCATTAAGACTAAACAATCCATGTCTGTAAATTGAAGTAAACAACTTCAAACATATTTTCAGGGGCTCTTTGTTGGACTGTCTCATCACTTCTCATTTCGAGCGAGAACAGTAGTTGATATTGTTTACTTAAAGTTAGAAGATTGGAAATATTTACTGGATTTTTACCCTAAATCGGCCAAAATTATCAGAAGAAAAGTTGAAAATGTATATTTAGCTATATAGAAATAAAAATAATAAAAAAATAATAACTTTCATTAAAAAAGGTTCTCAAGAACTTGCAGAATTTACGAAACATGTCAACAAAACTGTAGTAATGTATTTTTAACCGCAGGTACAAAAAAAGGCAATGAAAATGAAAAACCTATATTATGAAACTGTAAATAAACATATTATTACAATAATAACGAAGTAGTAATACTTGTAAGTGGTTTTATAGTGTAACATTAACTTAACTGTTGAGCCGCATTCTCTTTCTAGGTCTTTCTAGACTATTGTTGCATTCTTCTGCCTCCATTTCTTCAGGCGACTCTTCGGAACTGTGTACTGCTACTGTCTCTTCCAATATCTGTGTTGATTCTAACTGCTGAGTCACTCTTGAAACTTCATTGGCCCTGGAACTACAGATGAAGCAGAAATTAATTATCATCGAAAGAACACAGAATCCACTAAATAAAATCATCATACATTTCACTCAAAATACAATCAATACATTATCATGTTGATTATGTTAATCCATTTATGGCGAACTACAGAGCATTGGTTACTCCTCATCACTGAGTAGGTCTAGAGCATACTCCATCTAGAGGTTACTGGCCAACCCATGTGTTGGAAGTTTTTAAGCCTCCGACATGACGATTGATTGATTTGACGGCTTAACGTGCCCTCGGAAACACGGACACGTTCAAGTATTTTTTGCCACTAGTGGTCATCCATCCAGATAACGACCGTTCGTTCGTTCGTTTAACTCGAATGTTCGCTTAGGATTAACACAAGCCGCCGGACTATGAGTGCTTCCTTTATAAATTTAGCTAAATTAATTAAACTATCAAACAAACTCATCATGTATCGGCTTGAGAGCCAGTACCTTCTTTATTCTCTTGTCTTTTTTGGCCAAAACATATCAGTCAAATCAAATCATTTATTCGAAATAGGTTTTTACTAACACTTTTAGATGGTCAACTACGTCATCACTTCAACACAGTGCAACGATGAGTGGCTCTGGTAGAAGAAGAGGCAAGTCCAAAGGAGCTATTTTTTCCAACACACAGTTACAGGCAGCACTTAGATGCTACTTATGTACATCAAACCCATGCCCAAGCATTCTTGTCATTAACATATTCATCTAATATGTAGCAACCTTTTCACATAAGTGATGTCTCTTGTTGAGGTTAATAAACAGCAGTGACCATCAGTTTGTTTGCTCACTTGTTGGTTATTTACATAAAAAACAACATGTATTAACAATTTCAATAATAAATATCGAGTCTAGTTTATACATATACCAAATATCTGAATGTGGTTTTCCTTTAGGACTGTTGTGTAATTCGGATTGTTATATTTAAATTATGTTCATGAAGTACTTTTAGACACAAGTAAATATAATAAATGTGCTACACACAACAATGTTTAGATTAATATTCTGTTAGTCTATACATAATTTTTTGCCAATATCTGAAAAGGCTTAATCTTTAGATGTGGTTTTCACTTATATATGGTATTGATAGCTTGAAATAGCATTCAGTTTTTGTTTTATTTCATTTGGTTTGTAATAAAAAATGTGTTTCTTTAAATTTATTTTAACTAAGACATAATTCTTGTAGTAAACAGAGAGCAGTTAATAGTGTAATGATGTTATAGAATCATTCAACTTTATCTCAAAATCCTGTAGTGCTGTCTACTTTACTTCATAGCAGATTTGAGATTAACAAGGTTGGAATAGAAACAGCAAATTTCAAAAATAAGTAGATTGCATTCCAGTGTATTATATTGTATTTTTATTCTCACACAAATAACCAATTTGCTGTATAAACTTCAAATATTTTTAGGTCATATTGCTATTACTAACATACATAACATTGCTATTGCTATACAAACTCATTTTTATAGAATTTAATTTCACATGTTTGTCCATTTCAATATTATTTTAAATGCTTGACGATAACCCTATGAGTCATTCAAACCAATGAATAATGTTATCGGTTACCTTTGTCCACGAAGAGCTTGAAGATCTGAATGAACATATTCATTTCTACAACATGGCCATTTCAGAGCAGTTTTTAAGCTATTCTCTAGACATCTGCTGTGTATGGTCTTCGGACAGTAAGGACAGTTGTAACCCTGGAAATTATCAGGAGAAATAAAAAATTAATGATACTTACAAATAGCATAGATAGAATTTAGAAATTCTAACAAAATGATTTGTAAAAGAATTCTTGCAAAAAACCTCCAATTTATTTACATTTAAGCAATCATTCATAATTTTTTTTTAATTTTTTTTCTTAACTTAAAGGGCTTTATCATATAATATGATTTTGCTGCCCTGGTGTAAACATCTTAAAGCATTACCTTCATTCATAAATGGAAATCAAAGTGCAATAACTGTTACTAAAAGAGCTGGAATTTAAAAAATTTAACCAGATTAAAATAAAAATTTACCCGGAAAACAATTGAAGTACACTGCACACACATCATATTGTCAGCATCATCAATGTTATTTTTTAAAAATGATTCAAATTCATGAATAGCTCGTACACCCAAGGCATAGTTTTTGTCTTCATAATCCAAATAACGCATGCGACACCACAGATTAAGAAGTCTCTGCAATATTTGAAAGAAAAAACTGATAAGATGACTGCTACAAGGATAATATGAAGCATTAAAAGATCACTGTATTTTTGTAAAATATTCACACAAGTAATTGTAATACCATGTAGAAGACTTTATATGTCTTTCAAGTTATTGATCTCAAAACTGTACATAGAAAGCAAGAAGCCTAGTATTTATATTTATGCATATTTCTTTTTCACAGATAGAATAGACTTGTCTTGAAATTATATTATAATTATATGTACAATACACTATTTACAAACATGTGTACACTAATTCAAATCTTATCTATCTTTCCATTTGTAGAAATAAGCAGAAGATCTTTACATAATTTTAAACATTATCTTTTATATAATGTAAATGTATACATAAATTAATAATTGTGTACATAAATATAGTATATATACATAAATAAATATGTTTAATTACCTGGGCATCAACAATGTTCAGAAGTCTGTTGTTGACTTTAACTTTATTTCTTAAATTAATTGCAGTCATTTCAGTAATCTCTCTGGTATCTGTGTTCATTATCTCTGTCATTAGCAATCTGAAGAACTCCAACTCAACTGGACTAAATACATTTTGTGATTTAGATGTGTCATCGTAACCTAGTGACAGAAATACTACTAACTCTTCGGATGTTACTTCATCATTCACAACTTTGATCATTTGTTTGAATGGTTTGATATTTTCATTGATTTCTTTCACCATTACTTGCAAGTTAACTTGTTCGTTACCTGAAAAATATTGTTTATTCTAGGCTTAGTATGATGCATTGATTGTTTTATAAGGGTTACTAAATATAGATATTGTTAGATGCAACTTGTTAAAAACCAATACAGCCTATAGGAACATTGTAAGTCGTACGCTAAAATCAATCATTTGTTTATCGCAGCCTGTACTCATTTAACATTATAAGCTCTTAATGCACAGATTTCATCATCAAATTTTAACATTACTGAAAATTGATGTAAAAACTTTCAATGCCTGCTTAATAATGAATGTTTATGTACCTATATTACAAATAACATACCAATCTTTATTAAATTATAAAATCCTATTCGTACCTGCTTTTTGTACTACAAGTTTTTTAGTGTCTTCCAGAGACATTACACTTTGACTCGCAATAGTCCTTAAAAGAAATCTATGAGTATTTCCGTAGGGCATTTTAATTTCTATCGTATTTACAGGGAAACAACAAAATTATTAAACGTAAACTATGAAATAAATACCCGGCTGCCCAGCTTAAACAGATTTACGACTAATTACGACAGAACTGACAGAACCTGCTGACATTGACACTTGACAGACTTCATTACTGCAGACATAATGACAGATAATAAAATTCTGTATTTCTTCGTCCGAGACCCACTCCCACAGGCGATTTATTTAGCAATATGATTATCACGTCTTGTTCTATATTTTCGTTAACGAGTTATGGTAAATCTATGACAGTACGGGTGATGCATATTACACAGTCCAAGCAAACAATCTCGGGTTCAGACTGAGAGGAAGAGAGATAAACTTGTTTCTGAAATAGAGACATCTTTGGAACGGGCCTTAGATTGGTGCAGACTAAATTTAGTCTCATTTAACCTTAGAAAAAAAAATGAAATCAGAGAAAAAACATATTTGCGCGGTAACAGCTAAAAAGTCCCTTTTGTCATGGCATATAATAAATTATCATATTATTATACGTTACGCTGTATATTCCAAAAGAATAAAATTACTCCACAATTTGAAATGTTGGGTAACTTGAACTTGAACTTGAACTTAATGAAAATATTACGAACTCCATCCACTCTAATTTTATGCGTGAGATGTTGAGTCTGGCATTGTTCTAATGAAACCATGGTATTCTTTGAGTCTTCCTTGCACCTTCCCATTATTATTTTATTGTGCAACTACGATGAAGTATTTGGTATTGTTTGTAATTATAATTTAAAACTGAAAAGGAAAATAATAATAGGAAAAATATTTTTTATGGCATCTATGGTAGGTGTTTCGGGGAAATTTCACAGTCAGGTTATTTGGGTTTAAGCCGAAAAAACTAATTATTTTTAGTATAAATCCTGTAAAGAACAAATAATTTATGTTCAATATATCTTAGTAATTTATGGTCCCATTAATAGTCTTTAGGCCTTTATAAATGTATTTTCGGTTTAATTGAATAGTGAAAATAAGTGCCCTCGTAGGTACAAATTTACGTAAGTGGCTTCTGTGCCATTCAGTCCGTAGTCGGTAAGTTTGTTCTCTCAAGTAAACTATTAAGTAGATGCAAGTGAAATGAACTGATGGTTCCCTTGAAAATATCAAATTAAGACTTCTGCAGTCGTCTTCAAAGTTAATGTCGCTCTTAATAATTACTTAGGAAATTATCAGGTTAACTCCGCAGATGTGTCTAGAAGTTGACAAGTTTGTTAGGACTGAGACTAGTAAGTGTTTGAAATTCATATTTTCATGATTCATTTTAAATTTTATGAATTGTATAATACATATAAAAAATAATCACTTACTGGATTATGAATATAAACATAAAGATGACCTTATCAATTAAACCAACCTCTTCATTCTTCTTTATTAGACAGATAATATGAAAAAAGACCTGGTTTATATGAATTATTTATGATGTAAAATTACAAATTTATTATTACTAATTTAAATAAAACTCTTGATATGCGTGCATTTATATTGTTCCTAAATATAATATAATAATTAAATAAACTTGACTTCTTTAGGTTAGTTTCTTAAGTTGACGACCCGCGTAGCGTACTGGTTACCACGCCGGACCGCCCGTCGAAGGGTCCTGGGTTCCCAGCGAGGCCGAAATTTGGATGATGAGTTTAAATGAGTCCATGGCACTCACGACATGGGTATCCTAGTGTGGGGTTATGAGTGCGTGGCGATATTTATTTACGTGAACAACCAGACAATTTTTCCCATCTAATGGCTTTACAGACGGAAAATACCATTAATGATATTGATAACTTAATAATAAAATAAACACTTGGCTTGTTTAAGAACAACAAGACAATTTTATCTCACCGAACGATACAGTAAGTAAGCTACAGTACGTGTATTGTAACCGAGTGCGGTTTAATTGCAGCCCGGCTTGTGATCGCTACTTTTCTTCCATCGAAAACAGATTTTTCTTTTCCTTGTGAATAAATAGTGTCTTTCTGCTTCGTTGAGTTTGAATTTAAAAGAAATAGTATCGTTTTACAAGACTTAAATTACGGTACTGTTGTGTTAGGTTATTGTAAATCTACACAATGTGTACGCACATAATTATATTGTTGTTAATTTGAATTTAAAATAAAACACGTCCTTTGTTAGTTTTTTTTTTAATATTACTAACTTAAAATTTTATCAATAATAAAACTTTTTTCATTTATCTTACATGTATCTTACATTCTGATATGTTTACAAAAATGTTTAATTCCAAAGTAACAAATACTAAAAAAACCGCCACGCCTTTTTAAAGTCTATTGAAATCAATGTAAATATCGCAGTTATTAAAAAGGTGTTGTAATAAGTATTTTAAGCAATACTTTACATTACCTTACATTACATAATTAATTCTTACATTACATTACATTATTAATGCGATCTTAATATATATCTATTTTTTACTGAACGGGTGCATACATCTGTATGTTTACGGTCAGCGTTACGTTATATTCAGAAAGTCCAAATAATGCACTAATTTGCGGTGCCGTTCTATTAAAGCCCTAATTGCTTCTCCGTCCCCTAATTACTACGTCCTGTTTCCCGCACGGGGTCTTATCAATTAGGCCTTTGCCCCCGGGAGACGTTCTATTTGTACCTACGTACAAACTTAGTATGTAATACCATTCCGTCATTTTTTTTAAATACGTAATTATAAGGTTAGTATGTAAAATGCAATATAGTTATACAATGTTTCTTATTATGTGGTTGATAGAGGATATGTAGGAGGTGATAGAGGAGGTATAAGGTGGTTAGGTATTTTTAATAAAAAAAATATACTAAAAAAATGCTTTTATTTAAATGCGTTAAAAATAACAAAATAAACTTCTTTAAAACTTTACTGTCGACATATAACGTCATTACACAATTTATGATATAAAAGTGCGTTCCGAGATTCAAGTACTCGCATTTACTTAGTTTGAATGTTTTTTAATTTAGATCTAAATTATTTGTTTATCTACACAGGTAAATCATGCGACAAGCCTTTGTATCATATAGACAAACATAGATACATAGAAAGTGAATAATTGAAACATGCCGTAGGCTTATTATTAGGTAATAGACACGTAAGTATGGAGCTTTAGCAATCTATCTACGAGTATGGGTATATTATTAAACTGAAACTGATCGATGTCTAAATGGAAACTGGTTCAGAAAAAAATCTGGGGGTAGTTATTAAAGCAATTGATCCCATAACTCGTATACTAATTCATTGTTAATAAACTTGAGAGTAAAATTTAGTAATCGTTTCATAAAATTCTTAATTTAAAAAAGTCCCATCTAACGTCTTTTGCGAGTATTGATCCTAAGGTATTATTGGTGGCATAACGGATGAAGCAGAAATAACCTTCTTATTGTAAGAATCAAATAGGTGTGTTTCGGAGGGCACGTTTAGCCGCCGGCTCCGGTTGTTATCATATATAGCAGTCGTCAAGCCATGTCGAAGACCTTCGGATGGCATAATAACTTCCCACATTTGGGTTGGCTACTAACCTCTCCACCAATCTGCACTCCACAGTGTCGAGAAGATACCCGTGCCCTGAAGTGGACCATTACTAGTTTGGAGGCAATATTTGATATTTTAATATTTTATAGTTATCTACATAAAAACTTAGATTGGTCATATGTATCCATACTAATATTATAAATGCGAAAGTCTGTCTGTGTCGTTTTCACGGCTAAACTACCGGTCCGATTTGGATGAAATTTGGAATGAAAATAGTTGAAGACCC
>DWJN01007248.1:0-10119 GCA_018248895.1 Carystus phorcus | reverse complement strand
ACCTAAATTTATGTAAAAATACAGTTTTCCGTTAATTACCAAACGTCTATAATTTTATTATGTTCCCTTACTGAACATAAAGTGGCGACCGTGCATATTATTCCGCATCAAAACTATCGCATAATCGGACGGTGTTCGTTGCCACGCCGCGTGTCGCCGGGCAAGGTCGTAGCGGTCAACTCGCCTTGCGTCTTCGCGAAAATACGTGAACGAGGAAGCTGAGGAACCTGAGAAGACGGATTAGTATCGCTATAAGCCACCCAGCGCAGCCTGAGACGAGCATACGGTCAAGATACATCGAGAACGAGTACAATTGCAGGCATCGCGAGCCGGCCAAGCTGACATCAACGTCGTATTGCAGCAGCGGTTTGCCAGCCAAAAGTGAGCCCGTTCCATAATTAATTATTCCTTCTATGCCTATATCACTATCCAAAACTTTCTATTTGCGCGAGCAGGAGGATAACGAATCATTCATTACAGTAGCCTAAAATTGTACCCTATTAGCAAATTAATATCAATCTATGTTCCGTTTACCTATTTTCTCTAAAGTCTTATTTTAATCTATAAAACTTAATCCATATTTACAATTGCCTACGGGACTATAGCTAATTACATCTAATATTAATATCATAAATAAGTAGATATTTTCAAGTTGCCTACTATCGCATTTTATGCATCTATTTTTCGACTTGAAAGCCTTCATCGCAATAATCATATTATTGCCTATAATCTACTACTATATACTTTTAAAATCATAACAGCTAAACCTATTCTGAATAACTGTAAATAACGATAAATATTGCACTGTGCTTAAGATATGTTATTAACGCATTCACTTCTTTGTTGCAATATATAAGCACGCAATCACCGCACTGTAATTGCTAATTTAAAACAAGCAAACGTTAATTGAAATTTAAATCTTTCGCCTATGCCTATAGTCACTTAGAACGTCTTTAAATAATAGTTTATTTAATTTTACCGACTATCATATCACCCTTGCTGTATAATTGTTTATTCTTACGTAAATATACAAAGCATTCCAACAATCTATTCCAGCTACGGTGCATCCTTCGCTTCTACGTACACTAACGTCGCATCCTGAGACCTCGCGCGGACTGCGGCCGCTTATCGAGTGCTGCTGCACCGCCGGCCGGCCCGCCACTCCCCTTGCATTATCAGCTGATGCGTACCGGTTTCCGAGTCAACTGTCGTCGGAGCGAGGAGCGTATCGTATTCATTTCTTAACCATTATATTGTTGACTAATCATTTTATTGTTTGCGCGTTGATTTTATCGATATGGAACAAAGTAAATGTTTAAGTTTAAAACGTGCCTCAATTAAAGGACGTGTTACTAAATTTAATAATCAATTAGATGAATATAAGGGTAAAAAACTTACTATTACCGACGTCAACGTGCTTACACAAAAATTGGTTAAAATTGAAGCGTTATTTGTCGAGTTCGATAGCGTGCAGAATCAAATCGAGGGAATAGATGAGAAAGATTTAAGTACCGAATTAGATACACGAGAGATAATCGAACAAGCTTTCCACAATTCAATCGCGAGGGCACAGGAAATTATTTCGGTAAATAGTTTGACGAAGAAGTCGACACTTGAGCACAGCAGCAGCTTCACTACAGCCGATGAAGATGACCATGAGGTCATCGGGTTTCGTTTACCAGTTATTAAAATAAGCAATTTTGATGGTACTTTCTACAAATGGTTAGAATTTCGTGATACGTTTACTTCATTAATTCATAATAATTCAAAAATTAAAAATATACACAAATTTCATTATTTAAATTCTTATTTAGAGGGTGAAGCTGCTCGTGTGATCAGTAACCTTGAAGTTACCGACAATAATTATCTTGAGGCATGGAATATTCTTTGTGACCGTTATAATAATGTTCGTCAGTTGATAAATAATCACTTAAAGACTTTGTTTTCTATTGAACCGTTACGCGAATCGGATAAATCATTGAGGTTTCTTGTAGATCATATCACAAAAAATTTACGAGCCTTAAATACTTTAAAGCAGCCAACCGACCATTGGGATACCGTAATCATATACACGTTTGCAGCGAAATTAGATAGTAATACGCGAGTCAAATGGGAAGAGTATATACATACCAATGTTAGTGCTTTAGAGATGCCTACTCTTGATGAATTCATGTCATTTATTAAGGGTCGAGCGGATGTTCTCGAATCCGTTTATCGTAATAAGCAGGATAGGAGTATTAAGTCATCACCAAATCAGACTCAAAACTCTAAGCAATCAACAACTTCTCACACGAGGTCCTTCGTTACCGCTGGCCTGGCTGATACAGCACCTCGTAGTTTTATTAAGTGTATTTTTTGCAATGCCGACACTCATCGCATTTATGAATGCTCAGGGTTTAAGTCTAAGCCAATTGATGATAAATTAGCCTTTGTAAACAAATTCAAATTATGCACAAATTGTTTGCGTAAAGGTCATAATCAGCGTGCATGTAAGTTGCCAGGAACATGCAAAATTTGTAGAAAACGTCACAATACTAATTTACATAAACCTACTGAGCCGGACACTACAGATGCAGACCCTATGCCCGTTTCTATGTCGGCTGTATCATATACACATTCTTCACATACACACTCTGAAACACTTTTATGTACTGCTTTGGTTGACATTATTAATCCTAATAACAACAAATTGGTTACTACAAAGGCCTTATTGGACAACGGCAGTCAATCTTCGTTCATTACAGAGTCTTTAAAGAGGCAATTAAATTTAGCGGCATTAACTTCAAATACAAAAAATGTAATTGGTATAGGAAATAGTGTGTTGAAACTTAATTCGGAACGTTGTAACATACGTATACAATCAAAGACACGTCCATTCAGTGTCATTACATCATGTTTGGTTATACCTCAAATTTCAGGAAAAATTCCCAAAGCTACATTAAACATCACACAATTAAATTTGAAATTATTCGAGTTGGCAGACCCCAGCTTTTATGAGCCTTCGGAAATAGGACTGCTTATCGGTGCTGACCTATTTTGGGACCTCATAGGAACCAAGCAGCACTCTTTAGGAAAAGGCAATCCTATCCTACATGATTCCAAGCTAGGATGGCTCATCGCAGGTCCCTTGCACTATAACACTCGTAATATCAACAACGAAGTAACATGCAATTTGGTTAATATTGTAAACAATGATACGTTAGTCGAACTTCACAACGATTTAAAAAAGTTTTGGGAGTTGGAGAGTTTGCCACAAAAATCCCTACTTACCGATCAACAAAAGGCTTGTGAACTTCATTTTCTGCAGCATACAAAACGTACGATGGAGGGTCGTTTTTGTGTCAAACTGCCACTTATCGATGAGCCAGACTGTCTAGGTGAATCATATTTTATAGCTAAACGTAGATTCCTTAATCTAGAACGCAGATTTCGTAGGCAACCTGACCTTAAGTCTGCTTACACAGAATTCATAAATGAATACCACAAACTAGGTCATCTATCAATTTGTCAGGAAGACAAACCTGAGAGATCCTACTTTGTTCCGCATCACCCAATTATTCGCGAGGGCAGCGAGTCCACGCGCCTTCGCGTCGTATTTGACGCGTCAGCTCGCACCACATCTGGTTTGTCTATAAACGACATTCAAATGATAGGCCCTACAATTCAAGACTCTCTTTTCAATATCCTTGTTCGATTTCGTCAATATAGATATGTGTTATCAGCAGATATTGAAAAAATGTACCGCCAGGTACTGATAGATGAGTCTGATCGTAATTTGCAGCTGATCTTGTGGCGTGATGCAGAAGATAAGCCATTACAATCTCTCAGGCTTAATACAGTCACCTACGGGTTTGCTAGTGCTAGCTACCTTGCCACCAAGTGTCTGTGGCAAATAGGTGAAGAATGTGATGACGACAAGATCAAAACAGTCATCCAGCACGACATATATGTTGACGACTTGTTGACCTGTCATGATGATGAAAACCAACTTCGTGCGATTCAACAATCAACATCTGCAGTTCTTCTTAAGGCTGGTTTTAATTTACGAAAATATCGCTCTAATTTGTCTTCTATACTGCCTTCAGACGAGTTACAGTCTTGCGGAAACCTCAAAATTAGTCATTCTACTAATACTTTAGGCCTGGACTGGAATCCTTTATCTGATAGTCTTCATTTTCCAATTATAGTTGATCATTCAGCTGTTGTCACTAAGCGGAGCATCCTATCTTCAACTTTCAAGATCTTCGATCCCTTGGGGCTCCTATCCTTGTGCACTATCGTTCCCAAAATTTTAATTCAGACCTTATGGTCCTTAAAGCTCGATTGGGATGAGCCTGCACCTAAGGACGTAGTAAAGACATGGAAAGCCTTTATTGATGGTCTTACATCGCTTTCCACTTTGTCTGTACCTAGATGGGTATCTATTGCGGAGCCAGTATCAGTTGAGATGCATTGTTTTTGTGACGCCTCTCAGCGTGCTTATGGGGCATGCTTCTATCTTCGATCTATAGATAAAGAAGGACAGGTACATGTCCGCCTATTATGTGCCAAATCTCGCGTTGCACCCGCGTCAAACTCAATTACCATTCCTCGACTAGAGCTCTCAGGCGCCCTTCTTGCTGCTGAAATGAGCTCATCTGTGACCCAATCCTTGCGGCGTAACATATCAAGACATGTTTACTGGACCGACTCCAATATTGTGCTTAGTTGGTTACGAATCGGTTCATCTAATTTAAAAACATTTGTTGCCAATAGAGTTGCTGCAATTAGAGAGCTGACTGACACTGCCTCATGGCGTCACGTCCCCACAGAACACAACCCAGCTGACATGTTATCCCGCGGCATGAACCCACAAGAAGTCGCTGAATGTGATTTATGGTGGCATGGGCCCAAGTTTCTCTTAGCACCGGAAGCTAATTGGCCCAGTGAACAACTACAACCAGACATTGAAACCAGCGACATACCCGAAATTAAGATACACACCGCTACTATTGATGGCACAGACACATTATTTAATTTCGATAGATTTTCTACTTTAAAAAAATTACAACACATATTTGGTTACGTAAACAGGTTTATTTATAATTGTAAACATCCTGGTGATAAATACACAGGCTCACTGACCATTTTCGAACTTAATAAGGCTTTGAATACGCTAATATATATATCACAGATAGAATCATTTCCCAAAGAATACAATTTATTAGTCAAAGGAAAATCACTCAACTCTAACTCTCACATTTCCACACTCAACCCTTTTTTACATGAAGGAATCCTTAGAGTAGGTGGTCGAATACAGGCATCAGAATGCAGCTTTGATATGAAGCATCCCATGCTATTGAGTAACAAACACCGTTTTACCCTCCTTTTATTCCAACAGGAACACCAACGGCTCTTGCATATAGGTCCACAAGCTTTATTAGCATCTATTAGAACTCGTTTTTGGCCTATCGGTGGTAGAAACATAGCTCGGCGTACAGCTCGTACATGTACTCTATGTAGGCGCTTTAAAGGTAAAACGATGCAAAATATCATGGGAAACTTACCTGCCGAAAGAGTAGTGCCTGATTTTCCCTTCAGTACCGTGGGGACTGATTTTGCTGGCCCGTTTATGATTACGGATCGCAAAGGCCGCGGTTGTAAAATAACGAAAAGTTATTTGTGTATTTTTATATGTTTTAAATATAAGTGCATCCATTTGGAAGGTGTAAGCGACCTTTCCAAAGATTCTTTTATTTTAAGTTTGCGACGTTTTATATCCAGGAGAGGTCTACCAAATAAAATATTTTGCGACAATGGTGGAAACTTTGTTGCAGCTTCAAATGAGCTCAAACAATTTATCGACAGTAACGCCAATTCCATCACTGATTTTGCCGCTAGCGAGGGCGTCGAATTTCGTTTCTCCCCTACATACGCTCCTCACTTCAATGGCTTGATGGAGGCCGGGGTGAAATCAGCTAAATTCCATTTGGTTAGGATGCTAGGGACTGCTCACCTTACCTTTGAGGAATTATCAACTCTGTTCGCTCAAATAGAGAGTATCCTTAATAGCCGACCCTTATGTCCTTTGAGCTCGTCACCCACTGATTTCTATCCCTTGACCCCGGGCCACTTTTTGATTGGTAGACCCCTCCAGTCACTTCCATCACCGTGTCTACAAGATGCTAATGCCAATCGTCTTGACAGGTTCCAACGCCTTGAGCAAATAAGGCAACACTTCTGGCAGCGCTGGAGCCATGAATACATCGCTGAGCTCCAGACAAGAACTAAGTGGCGCACTAAATCCGCTGAGAGCCTACAACTAGACGACCTGGTCATCCTAAAGGAGGACAACACGCCACCGCTATACTGGCGTCTCGGGCGTATCAAAAGGTTGTTCCCTGGATCTGATGGCGTGACGCGCGTTGCTGATGTTATCACGGCAAGAGGGACTGTCCGACGCGCGCTGAATAGAATCTGCCTGCTCCCAAGGCCAGATGATGAAGAAGGACTTGAAAGCTGTTAAGCTTTCCAGGGCCGGGAGTATGTCTACGCCTATACCAGCGACATGATGTTCGCGGGGAGAGGAAGGAGCATAGGAGGGAAGGGGAGGGGGGCAACTGGCCGTGGACCTTGCTCTTGCCCCCACCATTAGCATACCGCCATTCGTAAATCTTCCCTGTCGCGACTATGTATATTCTTGTTCACCTAAATTTATGTAAAAATACAGTTTTCCGTTAATTACCAAACGTCTATAATTTTATTATGTTCCCTTACTGAACAAGTATAAGATAAGGACACATGGAAATAAACAACCACAACCAGTTCCACTTAAGTTAGTTGGTAATTGTAATGTAATTTAAGTTTTTATAACTGTCATTAGACTAAGTATTTTTTAAAAGAGATGTGCTGAGGAGTTTCTTATCCATTTCTTCTCCTCTTTATAAGGCTCCCTACCGAAATGGTGGTAAATTCAAAGTATTTGACGTTTCATAAGTGTATTTATAAAGAATAATTTGAGTTTGAGTTTCGATGAAGTGGTTTGGTAGATTTCTAGCATTCATTTTATGATATGTTGAAACAAACCTTCATACATTCACCTGGTTTGTACATCTTGTTAGCCATTTGTAATTCCTTCCGCTCTTCTGCACTGCATTTGTTAGTCCCTTGTTTCTCTCCAGATATCTTGGTGGAGACATTCTCTGTGGCAATGATCCCACAGGTCACAGCCCCATGAGTAACTTGTTCTGTCATTGTTGCGACATTCTTTGTACCTGAATATTTTAAAATATCTAAATGAGCTTCTTTGGTTGTCTCTTGGACTGCATTTATATCAATAAAAAGACTACAATGCTGATACTAGGAAGATAGCTTTATGGAAATTTAAAAGTACTCTGAATTTAGTGACAAGTCTTTTCTAATTAAATTTATTTGTATGTACAGAGTAAAAGCCTTTATCTCTAATTTTACAATGATTTGGTATGTATGTACGGTAGGTCAGGTGAGAAGCTTCCTCAACCGGCGAGCATGTATGAAAAGAGTGATGAAAGTTGGGGAAACGAGAGAAGTGTGTCAGATCGTAGCAAATGGAAGGAAGTGGTCTCTGTCTACCACAAAGGGTAAAAGGCATGATTATATGTATGTATGTGGTATTTTTTCTTATGCCAAAATAGTGAAGTATTTTTCATATCTACCTCTTTTTTTTTTAAACATGTGTCATATTGATCAGTAACTAATTTGAACAGTTGATTTAATCACATGTAGAAGACAAGCATTTGCTACTTTAAAATTAAAATACATAAAAAATACTAACCATTCTCATAGCTTTGTATTTCACCATTCAATGCATCTTTACAAGTGTGCCTTTGATGTGCTTTGATAATATTTTCCAAAACATCTGTAATAAATGCACCAAAAATAATAGTAAAAATGTAGATAAATACATGATTGTATAAAGTAATCATAGTCACATACTAATATTTAAACTTTAAACAAGTGGCAACAGTAAGATATAAATGCTGACAGACATAACTAACTGTAGTAAGATTGCAAAAACAACTGCAACCATTTATAGTTAATATTTATATTGTACGCAAAATCTCCTAAAACGTAAAATATATCTATCTTCTATCGGTTAAACTCATCTGATCAGGTACACCCGAAATATTTGGGAGAGTAACCTCCCTAAAAACCAAGAAGGTATTATATCAATACTGCAATTTAAATTAATATGATACTACCATCACCAATTTCATTGCTGACACGTTCAATTAATTGTTCAAGTTTACTATCACACATCAGTTTATCCATTGTTAATAAACTTAAAACTGTAAAAGAAAATTATATATTGTTATTATTATGACATATAAGCATTCGTGAAATAATATTAGAAAATTTGAATACGAGGAATAATAGATTTATAGAAACGAAACAAAGAAATAAATGGACGTAAAATAAATAAGATAAAATTAGTAAACATACGAAAGTTTTCGGCTTTATTTACAAATTATAGACATTCATTCATTTCATTATTCAACGACCGGTTGAGAACTCGAGATTTTGGATTTGACATATGATTTGACTATCATGTCAAATAAATGTATTAATGTCAGACTGAGATCGATTAAATGAATCGATTTTTGAGATTAAAATTCAATCATTGTAATCCACATATCCCATCTAATAAAATCAAAATTAATGTTTGCTGTTTTTTATTATAACGTATAAAATTAATAGAGCTACTTTTGTATAGTAAAACTCAAAATTGAGCCATTATGAACATTGTAATACTCTAAATAAATAAAATCTTATAATCACAGAATTTAAACATAAAACAACATTTCTCTTTAAAAAACAATCTGATATTCTACACTGCAATCTCGTCACCAAGTTTGGCTAACCTTTATGCAGTATCGATTACAATAAATCGATTTGATCGGTCTGTAAATTAATCACTTTCGGAAAGATCATATCCCTACTGCCAAACTACTATTGATTGCGTTACTGTCATTGTCAATGACATGACATCTATGATAGACAAGTGTAGTTATGTATACCTACCGATAGGTCAGTTAACGTCATTGTTGAATTACGGTTTACACCGTAAAAGTTTGAATTAATCATACACTAAGAAATATATTTAGAAAAAAAACAATAATGAAACGCATTTTCATTAAAAAACATTAACCGACGCTACGAAATGTAGAAAACGAAAATCTTTTGCGGGCTACATCAAAACAATTTACTTTTAAACTATGTTATTTAGTAGTAATACTTATAATGCTTATTTAGGTCCGTTTGTAGAGTGCTTTGATAGTTTAATACGTCGTTAGTGTGATATTGTAAAGAGTTATTTAATGATAATGTAATTCAATGTCTTCTTATTTGTGTACTGTCTGATTCGTTATTAATGCTTTGAGAATAATAAAGCTCAAACTATGTATTGAACTAAACGAAGTACGACTTAAATTAAAATAACATATTATTATTAAAAAAGAAAATTTTTAAAAAATTTTGAAAAAAAATTCATAAAAAAAGAAAAACAAAAAATGATTTGCATAAGTATAATGAGATGAATAAATGAATAAATAATTTTGAATTTGAATTTTTTACTCTACTAATAAACTATATAATGCATGTATTTAATTCAAACTGTAACAACGCAAATATGATACGCAATAAAAAAAAATCAGTATTAGACTCTTACCGTAATTTTAAGAATAAATTATGTCCAAAAGGTCTACTTAAATTTTAAATATCCTTCGACATTCAATGTGCTATATATTCATAACTAAACTAAACCTATATTTATAATTCTGACCTATAGCTAAAACAGCCGTTTCTCGATAAGTAGTAACGGCCCTTCTATTTTAAGTCCCATGACCTTTACGGACAGAGTGGCAATAAGGACACTTTACCACGCCATCAATGAAGCCCGCCGCCACTGACTATTCGACTGATGATGCCATTAAGTTGTAACCGACTTTCAAACCGCGAGTTGTTTTAATGTAACCGACGGGCGAGTAGCGAGTATTATTTTTGATAGTTGATGCTTGCATAGGACTTTTGTAATAACATACTCTTATAGACCCATACTTATAGCCCGGCGGCTCGCATCGATCCTATGCGATCGACAGAGTT
>DWJN01007247.1:0-10120 GCA_018248895.1 Carystus phorcus | reverse complement strand
CCTATATCCAGGGAGTTTTCCTAAGACACTTTTCATTCCCTACGAGGTACAAGATACTATGAAGATTCTGTCAACAGGTAAATATTGAATATTTGAACTGCTTTACTTAATTAATTATTGCTTAATCTTTCTAACTTATTACAATAACATAACCAGTAGATTTCTTTTTATTCTTCTTTTTACACTCAGTAAGTAAATGCTTGACTACTGTCCTGCCTGATGGTAAGCAGATGCCTTGGAATTGATTATTTTTGCCTCATGCCTAACGCAAAATATCAAAATACAACAAAACTGTCTCAACGTCAAAATCGTTACGCCATAAGTACTCACTAATGCCTGACTAATCTACGAAATGGTCGAGTTATCTCGCGCCTAAATTTGATAAAAAAAGAAAAATTTACACCCAATGCCACAAACAAAAAGAGCCACCGCAACATGCGTAAACAGATTCCCAGAGTCAATTTCCAAATTGTACGACAACCATAAAGTCAACCCTCCTTAATCCAATCACACCCCACGCTTGTCAACGTTTTGTTTCCTCTTTTGCCTACCCCGCTACTTTAAAATGATCCGTCTTATTGTAATACTCAAACCGTCCCACAATGAACCGATTTAAGTAACACAAACCAGTTTGGGTCACGATAAAATGGTTTGCGGAGTACAAAGGAACGCTTCGCTCAAAACACAATACAGTGCCAAGTAATATTAGGACACAAAACACGTGCAATATTGAACCCTTTTAGCTCGAGATAAAACTACAAATCGAGCTAATATTCCAATATGTGATGAGTATGTCGCGGGATCTGAACAGAAGAGAGAAAATTGTTTTAAAAAAGGAACGCAGAAAGAAAATAATCCATTTAGTCGCGTGGCGCAAATGCCTGGCCGTTAAGGGAGCGAACGAGATCAAAAAACATTCGTATTTCGAACACGGGCATCCTTTTATTACTGCAGAGTCAAAGCCGGGGGTCGGAAATTTTAAATGTACTTAAATTCAATTCCTATTTCCGTTTCTCGAATGTTTTTTCTTTTTAATTTCCATTCGTGTCCATGGCATGCTTGTTCCTGGCCATTCATAGTTAACGTGGGTGATCTTTTGTGTGAGCTCTCTGTGAAATTGGAGTGGCCAGTGTTTTTCCCTTTTTGCGAAATCAAAATTGCCCTACCCATCTATCTCAGTGTTTGCCTGCTGACTCATAAAACGCTCAATTGTAGCGATATATTGAAAACTACATTCAATGTTTACTCCCTAAAGCGCGTTCATTAAAAATTCAATGGCGCGGGGGAAAAATCTCTGAATAATTGCTCTTAAAAATCATGTCGCGGACATATCCATTCAAAAATATTTAAAATTTATCATAAAATATCATTGGCATTTTAAATAGAGTCCAATTTCTAAAATATGAAAAATGCTCCTTTATCTAAAATGAACCAATTGGCATTATAACGAAAGATCCTTTACATATTAAATATATCTTTTTTCTTTTTATATAATTACACTACATGGCCACTCAATAAACTAATTTAAAGTTATATTTTTTATACTTAGTTTTTCTAATATAGTTATTAGTTTTTGTCCATTTTGTTCTATAGAAAATTAGATGTGAAATCTGCCTATCTTCTTTCATCTCTTTTATTTTTCTCTTCTTTTTTTTAAGGAATTTCATTCAAACAGCAGTAATCAAATCAAAAGTCTATCAAGAAGCCACATGCGGCAAGGGCGGACAAGTGCAATAATCTTGAAAGGCAAGAATTCACTTCAGTAAATCCTCCACAAATTTCTGTAGCTGCGGTTTAAATGCGATATGTCACGACCCCTCACACATTCCGGGGCGGCCCGTGGCCCGTGACACACATTCTAATAGTTTTATTGAGAAAATTCAAGAGAACCCCCAAAGCTGTCTCAGAACCACCAGTTCCGTATAAAAAATATGTTTAAAAATTTGTTTTTTTATCCGTTTTATAGCAACATTAACCTTCTCAATATTAAATGTAAATTTTGTCTTTTGATCTAATAGTGTTCAAACGTGTTTTTAATTTTAGGGCACAGCAAAATAAATATTTTACTCCCACCAATAATAATTGTAATAAACAGTTTAAATGCCGAATATGAAAAATCTAATAAAAAAGAACAAAAATCATAATATATAAAGATACAAAAGATCAGCATTATAATTGCCCTGTAAAAAGAGTGTAGGTCAATTTATGATGGGCACTGTTCTATATATATAAAAATGAATGCCAAATGTGTTGCTAAGCGCAAAACTCGAGGGCGGTTCAACAAATTCGACACTTTCTTTTGTTAATTTCCTTAAGACATGAAGAACATTTTTATAGAAAGAAAAAACGGAAAAAAATGGGTGGAAAATAGTAAAAACGACACATATTTTCCCTTACAAACTACCATTTAACTAAAACACTGTTCCCCTTGCTGTCGAATAATCACATCAGTTTACCCGTGTACTTAATAAAAACCCAATTTTTTCAATAAATCATTATTTATTTTAAAGGCACAACTTAATAAATAAAGTAATGCGTTGAAATATGTTTTATTTTTTACAATTGAATAACGGCTATAACTTTACACAGTACGTAGTCCATCAGGGCAACTAGTAATAAATAACGCAACAACTTTATTAGGTTCGAATATTGTTAAAACCTGAAGCAACAACTGTTATAAATAGCTTCGAATATTGTTAAAACCGAAAAGTGTGAGTTGACCCCATCTAATCTATCGGAAACCATTGAAAAAACATCACTTAAGATTTTCAGTCGGACGGGACCGCTCGCTACATTACCCCGGAGCCGGTCAAGACGAAGTTCGGGGCTACCGTAAATCGTGTGTAACTCGATAGCTGGAGAAATTGAAGGGAGATTGAAGTTTACGGAAAATTGGCTTAACATGACAAATGACCAACATAGTAAATACATTTTTTTATTAATCATCAGTCAATGTGACTATTTTTTTTTTTTTGGTGTAGTCTTGTGTGGTCAAGCATTAACTTAGTAGAAGCCTATTCACTGTGTTAAAGACTGACTGATATTAATGAATTTTTTATAACGAACTTCAAAAAAGGAAGAGGTTCTCAGTGTTTGTACTTTTCTTTGTTTTTAATAAGTGTGGGATTCTTTTTTAACTAACATTGACTACCAAGAAGGAAATATAGAACACATATATTAAGGGAGAGTACTTGCTGCTTGCTGTAAACTAGATTCAGTATCACCCAGTTTAATTCCGATATGAGTCGTATAATTATGATAATAAACAAAATTATTTTCCAGCCTGACTAACTAATGCTTCTAGAATCAAAAGTATCAAAACATAGACGGCCTTATTACAAAACGTGGACTAGCTACAGTACCGGTTAAAACTTCTATTAGACCATGGACTAAACAAAACAACTAAACTAAATAAACCTTTGCCTAAAGTATAATATTAAAGATAAGCTTATACTTGATAATCATGGTTTAGACCTTATTTTGTAATAAGGCGGAGAATGTTCAAGAATTCAATTAAAACATGACTGTCGATTATGAGGTTGTTAGTGTAACATATGGATAGCGGTGACTATGTTATGCATTTATTGAGATAAAATAAACCCCCAATAAAAGATTATAAAACTATCCCCTAAACAAAAACAAGAGACAAATAAATCCCCAGCGAATTAACCAGTCGATTTATCCCACGCAATGTGTGATGCACGCTCGGTTTATTTATATCCTACGTGCAGAACAGGAAGCGGAAATGACGCGGCCGCCATCGCCGGATGTCGCGACGCTAGCGCCAGCGGGATCAACATACGGATTAGTTCACGTATCGATAAACTATCCCCTGTCAAAATACATCGTGTTGACTTTGGACGCTTCAGCCCGTGTACCGAGTACCCCCGGCTTGTTTGTGCTGACAATATTTTGATACACTAGTTACGCGGTGTTGAATTTTCAATCGGTTTAAATCGTATGAATATCTATTTGTAGGTCGATCTATATTTTAGGTACTGTTATTCAACGTAAATAATAGTTAGCTAGTTTGACTGTATTTATCGTTAGTAATAATAAAATGATAGCTTAACGAACTATTTTTATGTGAATAGGCGAATAAAGAAACGAAACCCCTAATGTATGTGCTCACCATCATGAACAGATATTAGTAACACATCGCCAATGTGTTGCCAGTTACGACTCACGAAGGAGAACAAAATACTGGTTTCCAAGCTCGCTAGGTTTTTCAAGCAAGAGGATTCTAGCAAACCAAACAGATTTCACGGATTATAACGCCAATTGATAATATAATTACGATGCCCTATCACAAAGCCGAAAAGCCCGTTTTTGTCCTTTGTTGCGACACCTTGATCTACCAACATGTAATTTCGTATAGACAAAAACATTTCTAAAATTTCATATTTAGAAGTTAATAATTGCTGGTAGGTTGTAATCTCCAATTTTACACGTATATCCGTGCCACATATTCGAAGAGTAAAAATTTTTCAATTACGTACAGTTTATTGAGTTACATTGCTTTACTTTAATTAAAAAACAAAAGATGTTTGTGTAAGAGAGTCGTAATGTAATACATTCCCTCAAAAGTTGATCAGATGCGACGTAAAAATTAATTTATGCGCACAAAGTACAAAGCGGGCACGCGAAAGAATTTCGAAACAAACAACAAAGACAGTCGGATGCTCGGGGATATTAACGCGGCCGCGGGTGAAATATTAGACGAGTAAAGTTTTACGCGCGAATTCCGCCATCTTGGAGCACCGCGACATTTGCGGGATGCCAGACGAACATTTGACAGAAGACGTCATACTTTGTAAGCACTCCGAGAAATTTGAGAGGATTAGATACATCATATTTTATTGTGGACTAAATTAAATAAACTTTTACGGTATTTTAGTAATATGTTTTATGGAACGCAAAGGAGTAGTTAAGTGAAATGACAACTATGTCCAATGAACCTATGTATCAATGTTGATTACAAATCTATTTCTACTCCGAAGAACTGAGAGTTTTCTGCCTCTCAACCCCTCTAATAATGTTTTAATAATGTTTTCTGATTTAACTTATTCCTTAACCAAATTACTTCAAGGTGCGATGGAAGTACCGTACAAACTCTACCACTCTACACAACGATATAGAACATAAACTTGCACATTCCTAGTTACAGAACTATGTGATCTGAATGAGTTTAAGGACCCTAAACAAAACAAATTCTATCACGTAACTTGCTGTACCCTTTGCTCGTATTAAAATCAAATTTAAAGAAGTCTGCATTATAAGAACAGAATTGAAGTGCTGTTAGATATTTATACGGGTAGACCCAGTTCGATCGATCTGCATCAATCAACATTTTTGACTGTCACTCATCAGCCATGTGTCCGATCGATATCATTTTGGGACCAAAACTTTTTTTATCGAATTCTAAACAAAGTTGCTAAACACATCAGTGCTCTATTTCCTATCATTTCACAGTCCTCAGAGGACAAATAAACCTACATACATAGATTTTTATACATATGGATTATGATAACAAGCCAAATTTATCCTACACCATATTAGATACACAAACCAAATTTATCGCTTTTATTGTACTTAACGAAAGATAATTATGTATTTTTGTAAGTAAAGTATTAAATAAAACGTCACTAACCGTAATGCTTGCAAGGAAAACAAATATTGGATATTAAGATACCCCGCCAAACGGCCTCCTGTCGCGAAGATGAATCCATAGCTCGACGTGATACTTCTTCGTTTTCCCACCCATATATATAAACCAACATACTTTTGCAACCGTTCAATTTAAATAAACGATAAAACAAAGTAAAATAAACCTTATCTATAAACAAACAAGGATGACGAAAGCATGACAATGATTTGCCCAAGCGAAAATATTTTTTTATTAAAGTATGCTTTCAGTATTTTAATATAGCGGACACAGAGTCAAATAGCAATTCGCTTGTTTTCGTCGTGTCGTCTTAATAAATTTATAGCCAATTTCGTGTTAGTGTGAATTGATGTTACCAGCGAAATTGCGTGTTATTTTAAAATTTATCACCGAAATTTTGCATTATAGATTTAGGACTTCATAAAATTTTAAATATAATCTGGTTATAACTACGGGTGATGAATGATATTAAATTCATGAAACCATATAAATTTGATCGACATCTGACGGGCACTTTTTGTGTTATCTCTAACAATATGTATTTTTTTTAAATATTTAAAATGGCGTATTTCATTGAAGTCGTATTATTCTTTTGTTCATTGACAGTGATTTCTATTTTACCAGTCTATCTGGTAGTCAGTAAAAATAAGTCACAATTCTCTAATAAATACTATTTATAACCAAATAAATACTTCTATATAACGCTAGATCATGTTACTAGAGTATTCATACACTACTTCTCATTCTAATCTAAATCTAAACATGACAGTTATGCAATAGACGAATAAAAGTTTCACAGTTCCGACAATATTCCGTTCAACAACATAACCTGTTCGTTCCGTTTGTTCCGTTGGTTCCGTGTTTAACACGGGTGATCCTACAATCCTACAAACAGCGCATCGTTTGTCGAACCAAGTGCTTAATACCTCGTTAGGTGTGTCCCGTACAAAACGACACCATTCCATCACGCGGCGGGAAAAATACGCAATAATGGACGAAGGCTGTCCCCTGACCCCTGGCGGGGTCGTTTGCGAGAGCAGCTAATGAAGTCCGCATATTGGCAGGGCGCGACCGACTTCGTACATTGATATAGGGTTTGCTGAAAGTCTCATGCGTATTTAAAAAAGGACTAAAAAAACAATTTGTTTACAAACATAAAAATACCGATGTATGTACGGTTATTAACACACATACATGGAAATACCATAAACTAAGCTCAATCCATTAATAATTATTCTCTTGTACTACTTAAAATACTAACAGTTTAAAACTGCTCTTTTTTACTGTAAATTCTAATATGCTTTTATTTTAAATTTAATGTTCGATGACAAGCTATGATTGCGAGGAAGGAAGATTAAGAAATAAGTATTATTATTTCCAACCAGGATAAAATTATTTTTAACTCTTTTATTTGTATAACAATAGAACAAGCATATATTGTTATACAAATAAATATAAATAAATAGTTATTGTCATAGCTCCTTGTATGAAATATCTATCTTAGTATTGGCTCCCAAAACAATTGCAATAAATTTTATTCAGGCACTTACATAATTATGTACACATGCCATGAAACATGCTACATCTAATTGTACTCATAGAAGGTCGATATTTGTTTTACAGTTTTTGCAGTTAAGGAAATTAACAAACCGTCTCTCCGTTTATGATTACAGAACTTCTTTCTTAAACGGACGTGTCACTTATGAATCAATAGTTAACACCGGAAATTTTCCTTTTGACCTTCGAAATATTGTTCAAATTTCAAAATCATTCATGTTGTAGTAAAACACACGCTTGCTGGTTAAACACTGTTTTATTAATATGTCGTCAATATACTACATATGTAAGTTACATATTTATGCAAGTTATAACTATGACTTAATATGATGATTTGTTAGCGCGTTAACACCGGAAATATTCCTTTTTACCGTCGAAATCTTGTTCAAAATTTCAAAATTCATCAATTTATTCATGTAAGTTACATACACTTATGCAAGATCCTACTTGATTTGAAGACTTGTCTGACAGCACGAATAGAAAGCGAGGAGCCAGTAGACGCAAGCTCTTCTAGACAGTCAATGGTCGGTGAACCCTGGACATTGGTTAATTACGTGCGATAGTTGGAAGCTGCTCACAAGAGAATGATTGCTGTGGTAACGACGCCTCGGTCGCCCCGGGTCGTGTCGGCCTACTGAAACAGCGGGTATTACGATTTATATATTAAAGCATGAAAGAAAATCTTTATACTCCTATTTACGAAACATCACAACAATGTGAAAGTCCTAATACAAGTTTATATAAAGACGTGTAAAAAGCGAAATGTTATAATCTAAAATATAAATTTTTATTTCATTCAAGAAATAACATTCAATAGTGTCAATTTAAAGTAACTCTTCGACATAATAAATTATGGTCGAGTTTCGAACGCACAAGTCTGTAGTTAATATCATTATCAGTACTTACTATTGAACTTAGATGAAAATTTTGATTAGCTACCACTCTATTGCTTGAATTACCCTCCATAATACTCGTATTCCGGCCTGTAGCTCAAAAATTAATATTTATTTTATTTGTTTTGACAACAGATTGATAACGTGTTCGGTAAATCCTGGAAATTCTGGTCTTTAATCCAATATTTTTAAGAATTCCAGTAGGTTATTTAAGACTCCAATTAGTTTGAACCCCCAAACCGTCTCCTAGTTACGTTCTTGTGACGTGACATCATCGCGTCATCGTGTGGTGACCCACACTAATATCATTTGTTTGACAAATCTCTGACGCTGTGGCCCTCTTTCTTAAGCACGTAGCCAGTAATGTCATTCGGCAGACTGCAACATACAAACAACACTAGTTTATGAAGACATTTTCATTCTGCTCAACACATACAAATAAGAAAGAAGTAATGATTAACACTGTGTAACTAACACAGAAGTTTTTTAAGTAGATCAGTCACCCTAAGGCATCACTAATAAAGGCAAGGATAGATAAAAAAGGCAAGAAAGAAAGAAAAGACTTTTAGGTACCAAACAGGCATCCGACAAATAGTTTGGCGACTGATCGGGTGGTAGCTCTTCATATATGCTTCACCACAAATAATAATATTAATGACTTAATACTAATATGGATAATACAATCCTTACCCTAAAATTAAGCGGTCATAAATATGTTTACACCAAGTTTACAGGAGCTTAAAAAAGCATCCTTTTTAAAAAAGCGAGGTGCATCTAAAGCTATTTAGGTACCTACTTAGTTAATCATTATTAAATTTCAATATAATTCCTCCTAAACATTGCTTACAAAATTAAGTTCTATTACCTTAAATCGTTTTAATAAGTGACTAATTATTTATTTAACGAAAATGTAAAATTAAATGTTCGTCTCATCGTGAAATATTAGTGCAGTATTTGTCCAGACATTTTTTACTTCATTGCATTTAGTTTGACATCCAATTATCCGGTATCGTTAATCAACCCCAAGCGTGTTTGAAATACACCATTTATTCGACAGCTGCGACTCAACTCCTTCGTTACATTACACGGACATCAATCTACGAGGTTCATTATACGATCGGGGAACCCCCGGGCAGGTAACCCTCCCCAAACTGTTACCAGTGACAAACTCGTAAACATTTGTCAGCGAACGGACCGTCCGGCACTGCAATCCAACATTGTGACTAACCAATATCTCTTGACCCTTCGAAATGTACGACCAGCTAAAAATGCAGCCAAAACTTCACGCGCACGGGATTTGAAAGCTCAATTGTAAATGGTGGTGTATTACTTATTGACGAACCGAAACATTGCCGATCTCATTCTAAATTTAAACTAATAATTTATGTACAGTTCTCTTGCGACGGTTTTAATTAATTGTTACGGCGGGCTTTTAAATACCAAGACTTAATAGTCATAAAAACATACAAGACCTATCGTGCACTTTACTTATTTTCTTGTTGTTTTGTTGCTCGTGCAAAATATTTTCCTTAAATGTTACAGTAGATTTGGAAAAATAGTTAAATAAAAAATCTTAACAATAATCATAAATTTTATTGCGTAATATTATTTTAGTTCATCTCCAAAATTGTAATAAAAAGTTTACATTGTTAATAGCATGCTGTGTTTACCTGTAAGTAATTGTACATTTAGCCGATATTGTAATATATGTCACACCTATGTTTGAAATATTGATACAATTGTTGGTAAGCCTAATAAATAAATAAAATAAAATAAATAAATTATCTCTTTCTCTTTCACTCACCAAATTAAAAACTATATTTACGTAAAATTTGCTTCATTATTTTGTATTCATTAGGTATATCTAATTAAGCATATTTTTATTTTCTTTAGAAAATCTTTCAATATGTTATTGTAAAAACGATAAGATAAATTGGACCCTGTTAAGCAGAAAAGATCCATCAGCATTTTTGTAATTTTGAGTAAATCGACCTTATTGATTAGT
>DWJN01007246.1:0-10120 GCA_018248895.1 Carystus phorcus | reverse complement strand
GTATCCCTTTAATCCCAATTGATATTCCCGTTTGATAATTGGTGTAGTAAATAAATAATTGTCCTCCCTGGGGATCCAAAATCCCTTTACTGTAGACTGACTGTGACTTCTCAGTATGTATGTATGGAAGCTGGAGCACTAGGTACGTCGCAAGCCTATCGAACTATTAAGTGCCTGTTTTTGAGTAGTGTCGTGGGGCCAACCGATCCCCTTTATACGATACACTAGTGATAGTTTGGTATTTTGAACTTCGATCTCCCGTAAGTAAAATTTAAAATTTTGTATACTTCTTTGAATAAAATATTCGCGTATAAGGAATTTGTCAAGGTAAACACGGTGAGCAGGTGAAATTTGCATACTTGAGTAGTATCCAATAACTTTCTCAGGTGTGTAAAGTCTAGGAATAAGCATTTGATCAGCGTGGTGGACTGTGGCTTTGTCCTCTCTCATTGTGAGAGGAGACCCAAACCAAGGATTAATTATCGAACTATTATTAAAATATATAATAAAGTTTTTAATCGCGCGTTAATTTCGCTTTTCTTTTTTTTAGTTTATTTTTTGTTTTATAATATTGTACAACTTTGGCGACGAAATAAAGGTATTCTATTCTATTCTATATAGTGTTCAATATTGGCAATGACTTTTTGACTGGTGTTTTTCTTATCAAACACAATAATTTGTCAATTTAACTATAATCATACTGTTTATATTTAATAAAGTTGTATGAATAAAGTTGCTGCATATAATTATATTTTATATGAATTGCTTTGTACTGGCATTAGACAAAGTTACTAAGTCCACACGTATAATGAAACGTTAACTTGAAGCCTTAAACGATATTTAAATACATAAATTGATAAACACACATTGATATACAAATATTGTTAACAAGTTTTGCAGATATACTTAATTATTATACGCTTAAATGAAACTTGTCAAAGTACAAATTTGAGGCGCCCAATATGACGTGAATTGTCATTTTCTTACTAACTTTAATATGAGTATTCAAAAACCTACGATATCTACATAATAATTAGTGTTATAAAATCTTATAATTAATTAAGAAGCTATTAATTTTTATTTCTATTTGAACTGTTATTTCCTTAATTGGTATTTTCATTAAAAATTTAAATGATAATAATAGTTTTCTTAGGTAACATATTATTATGGACAGTATTTTAAAAAACGAATTCTGTCGTAGCCAATGTTTTAAATACGATGGCCAATTGGATAAAAATTTATTAACGATAGATTCATTTATAACTTATTATTACAAATGACTTATTTTATAATAATAATTTTTTTGGTATCTTTACAATGAAGATAATATCTATTTTGTTGCTCAAAATAGTATCCTTGTTTGAATAATAACTCAAGATGTTAGGTGCAAATTGGGTATTTCATTTCAATCGTTAAGATCTGAAAGACATTGTTAATCTATTTAACAAATCACAACTGTGGGGATAACTTATTAATTATTAATATTAAGGAACTACTTGCCAATTACTACCACATGTCAGTAAAGAAAATATTTCGTGAATTTTAGGTGATACAAATAAATTACAAGTGTTTCAACTCGGTTCTAACTCGGTCTAACTCAAGTCATCTGTGAGTGCCACTATTTGATTTTAAGTTTCGTAAAATATATTAAAAATAATGTATTTAATTTGCTATATGTCTAGTCTTAACATTACATACATAACAACGTTAGTTGCCTAAAAATGCCTAAATATACAAAATGGCGTTATACTAAGTGATAATTTAGTAAAAATGCTTTAAGGACAAAAAGAATGGTTAAAAAGTTAAGGATCGCATTAAAAATAAACCAAGCACGAAAATTTCAAAGGCAAAAGATAAAGATAAATTATAGCATGGGCCAAAAAATATAGAATTAGAAACCACAGGTGTAAAATAAGATAAGTGGAACCGGTATCCTTTATAATAAGTGATGATGTTGGCCATCTGAAGAGACGATATCGCTTAAATATGTAGATTAATAAAGATTTTTCAAAGAATTAAGTAAACAGAATAATAAACACATACGGCCTAATTACAAAACGTGGACTAGCTACAGTACCGAGTTAAACTTCTATTAGACCATGGACTAAACAAAAAAACTAAACCAAAATCTTAGCTTAAAGTATAGTATTAAAGATAAGCGTATACTTAATAATCGTGGTTTAGACCTTATTTTGTAATAAGGCGGATATACATAGTTAGCAATCACAACACCCTCCATACAACTTATTATCCATATAGTTTATATTTTTTTGCTCGGCACTTGTTCACAAAATATAATTAATAAAACACAATAACTAACCTTAAAAAACGCCATTGCTATCAGAAACGTGACCCAATCTAGAGTAGAGAACAGTGATACTGGATGATTTGATGAGTCAACTTGTTTATATGTCTTTTAACGATTTTGGGAATTCTACGTATTACTGTTTCCAGTTTTATAATGGACTATGTGATTCTCAAACTAGTTGGTAATTAATGTGAATATTTAATTTCGTACTTAATCTTATGAATAAAACAAAATTAACATTTTGATTTTTGTATAATGATAGTAAATGATATCAAACTAAAATAATTAAACGCCATTTCGAATGTTTTGAATAAATTAATAGTACATATTTTTAAATTGAAGAGTCATAAACAGTAAATAGTTAATAGTTTTTGAGTTCTTCGGGTATGTATCGAATGTAATATTTATTTACTTTTTTATTTATTATTTTATGCAGTAGGGTGTAGTTTGACAGTTTTGACTTGTCAAAAGTAATTAGAACAAGGTGTTCTTTTATAGTAGAGTGTATATTTGCATTTTTGTTCCTAATAGTATAAATGCTAATGCGCTGATTAGAAAAAAGTGCTTGGAGTCGGGAGTGATAGATGATATTTTTATCTAACATTTTATGTTCATGTTAAACTGGAGATATCAATACAATAAGTGATTAGTGTCAAGATGTAACGGCATAGAAAAAGTATCTGGATTTGGCCTCGTTCTGGGTATCTTAAGTAAAAAAAAATAGAAAACTTTGAAAACCACTTCTCCCGTCATTGTCCGGACTTTACCAAAAACTCGTTTGTACGTCGTCTTTTTATTTATTCTCGCAGAGTGTGATAATACGAATTTTGAAGGTTTGGGAATCGCATAAAATGATACTCGCATTATCTTTAACCGAAATTGCTATGCGTCTTGTGTTTTGTGTAATCACTATATTTTTCTGAAATAGTTTAAATAAAAATAGGTAATATAAATAGGTGTAATTTTACTCAGTATATTATTAACTTAAAAGTTTTGGTCACTTAGACATTTGCGACCGTGTATTTATTAAAATTATGATAATATTGGCATTGGAGTATTGTGACGAATATCCGGTATTCAGTTTGTCAGTTAATTGTTAAAATTTATTGGACTTCGGACCATCGTCCATAACCCATACTTGTATATGTTCTTTACCTGCCTGTTTAGTTAATACCCTTCTGACGGACAAACCATTTCAGTGCTGATATTAAAAAAATACTTATTCAAGCGTAATTTCATATAACAAAGGTTTAATGGAAATTAACGTTTCGCGATTAAGCTAAAATAAATCTTTGACTAATTTGAGACAGTTGCAGGGTTTTGCTGAACTACATATAGTTAAAGTCTTGTACAATGCGGTAGTATGAGCTTTACATGAGGATGAAATTCGTTGCTATATATTGCTACACTAGCTGACCCCAGCGAACGTTGTTTTGCCATATAAATTACTAGATGAACTCTATTCTTCTTCGCAATATTATTTATTGCTGCTTCTTTCCTATTCATCTGAGCGTGATGTTATATAGCCTATAACCTTTCTCTATAAATGGACTATCTTACACTAAAAGAATTTTTCAAATCGGTCCAGTAGTTCCTGAGATTAGCCGGTTCGAACAAACAAACAAACAAACTCTTCAGATTTATATATTAGTATAGATATAGATTAAGACTTGATATACACTATGATAGATAAGCTTATTAACTTTAAATTTGACACAAATTGAATTGTTACGTGAACGTGAAACGGACAACCCTAAAAAACGTTTGATATGAAGAATATAAGATATTTAATAACATAATTGGCAAAGATTATCAAAACGTAAGAGTTAAATTTTAATTTAACAAATTGTATCACAATATTGTTATCTGTTTCACATTAGCTGATCGCTTTTCACATCGATAAGAGTACTAACTATATTTTGTATTAGCAGACCCGGACAAATTAGTTTCGCCTAAGAGTCAATGAATGATTGATATATTGACATCGTTATTTGTTAACCGATTTAAATGAAAATAACACTAAATGTTAAGTGAAACACATCACAATGTAAATCTGAGAACTGTATTCAAATCGGCTAAGCCGTTTGTGAGAATTGCGTGCACAAACATACAGACAAAATGAAAAAAACATTGTTTTGGGTTTTCATGTGTATATAAAGGGCCCGAATTATCAATTTTTATATGTATTTGCCATGTACAGACAGCGATCAGTTACAGTTTTATTATATGTATAGAATAGAAGAAGAAGATACGATTATTTTGACCAAGTTGTATGGGACGTTGTTACGCCAATCGCCAAACTGAGTTGAATTATCGAGATATAAGATATAATCATAAGTAGGTACTCATATTATTGTGAAATCAACACAATTCCCAATCAATTAAATTTAAAATCATTCATAACATATTCGACTATATTCTTCTTTATAAACGGATGTGTAATTTCAAAATAAATCAGTAACAGGTTATAAAAATCGTTGTAACGATGACAAAGAAAAACAGGAGAGAAAACGGAATTGAACTCGCTTAATTTGCTTTGAGAATTGGAACAAACAATTCCCACAAATATACAAGCTTCATCCACTTAGAGAACCGGTCTCCTTTGTGCTTTATTGGGTTAAAATTGACGTTCGGTTATTCTACGTTGATCATATAAACATTGAACATTTACTTGAGAACATAGATTTAAAATTTTGTTATTCTACTATGTAACTTACACATTGTCTTCTTCATGTCACAATTCACACACACAGTCACACACATTTCACAGTCCTAAAATGCACAGTAAAATGTTCAATATGTCTTTATGTTTCAAATTCAAAAAGTCTACTTTAATACCTACCTAGGGAGGTAGCAAAAATATTTGAGGTAGGTAGTATTTGGAGTAAGTAGACACTTTAGGTATCTACCCCTAATTCCTGATCGGAACCACATTGGTGATAACACTTAAGATGTCTATTTATTTATCAAATATTTTTTATTAAATTAATCATTTATTTTTATTAAACGAGAATTAGAGTAGATATCAACAATGTGTATATTATTTGCTAGCTTTAACTCGCGGCTTCGCTCGCGTTGCAGCTCTTAAATAAATATGAAAGTACATTACATTTTTTTAAATAAAAAGTATCCTATGTCCTTTTTAATACTTGTATAAATATGTGTACGAAGTATCATGATAATCGGTCTAGTAGTTTTGTTTTGAAAGCGTAACAAACAAATGTGCTTTCATATTTATAATATTAAGGATATAATTATATACAATCATGTAAATATAGATTATAATTATTTTACAGCATATATCGTAGATAATATCTGCCGAATCCGTTTGTTAGTATATACTATGAGTTTGATATATAGCTATAAGTAATAGTACCTAAGATTCTTGTAACTGTGAGCAGTAAAAACTCCTTTGAAGTTTCTTGCTACTTCTTCTAAGACCAGTTATAATAGGGCTTTGTTGAAATGACGGCGATCGAAAAGTGTCTATAAAACCCTACTTCAAATAAAGTCAAAGTCAAATTATTTATTTCGTCTTAGGAACTTACAGCTCACTTAACGAAAGTCAAAAACTACTACAAATAACAACCTCAGTAACATTTTACATATTTTATAGTAAAAAGTAAGTAATTGGCATTATGGCGGATGCTAGTGCACAAATGGATTTATCAGCAAAAATTTGCGAACGTCATCTTCTTTATAATTACCCTTTGACAATATTTAAGAGAAGAGTGAATAAGCTTTTACTAAGTTAATGCGTCCATCATCTTAGACATTGTCACTACTTACCATCACGTGGGGTTGATGTCCAGCATTAACTTAACATAAAAAAAAACAGGAATGTTATCCTAAAAGTAATTACTGGTACATATCAGGCTTTACCTATAAGGTTTGAGGAACCTCAAACGAGGGTTCAAGGCATTGTAGTTTAATAGCTACTTGTCAACGGGCAACCTGAATTATTCATCGGGATGGTAATTGCGACCGTTAGAGGTAAACTGCGTTTGATTAACTCGTTCCAATTATGGTTGGATTAGGGGTTATGTTTGAGGTGGTCTGATGGGGGTTTTGTTGACCCGAGTCTGATACAAATTTAACAACCCAATGGTGCAATATCAGAATGATGAACCATCGTTCGAATTGCCCTGGGTTCGATTTCCAGCAAGGCATTTTGAATGATGAGTTTAAATTTCTGTTCTCGGTCGATGTGTCCTTGTCTATGTGTGTTGTCTATGATACCCATGACTCAGGAAATCCCAGTAAGCTGTAAATAAGTAGTGTTTTTTTAGAATATTTCATATAGGTAGCCAAGAATTGACTATGAAACTTTGATGGATAAGATGACAAATAGCAGTGTAAATAATAATTTAACTTACTAAAATTAGTGTTTACATGCGTTGTTTAGGGTGACCGCTTGTGACAAAACATCTTGAGCGCCTCCGTGCTTCGGAGGACACGTTAAGCTGTCGATTTCGGTTGTTCACGTAGATAGCAATGTTAACTCATATCGGAGGTATTCGCGTGGCAAACAAACTTATTGGCCACATCCACTATTGGAGCTCCGTGTTGTAGTATGGACTACGGTTCCTTAATTAGTGATAGATCTGGCTGTAATAGTAGATTAATAGGTCAAAACCAAAGCTTAAACACGATTTAAAACCAGGTTCCACCAACACCACCCAGACACCTGGCGTTCGACTGCAGTTCAATTTTCACGTCATCTCACCACGCACGGTTAAAATGTAACGAACTTTCTGCATCAGTGTTCCCAAGTACTGACATGGGGTTCCTCAAGAAGCGGGTCTATCGCTTCCTTCTTGGCCGGCGTTGGTAACATCCTTGATGTTACTAAAGTCCATTGGCGTCGGTGAGTACTTACCACGAAATGACCTTGCTCGTTGACTTCCTAGCGGCATAAAATAAAAATCTTTTGACAAAAAGGGAAAATCTTCCTCAAAAGGGAAAAAGTAATCTGATGAGGTAAACTGCTTAGGAAGTAGGTGCCTTTACAGACGCCTCAATTAAAGTAACTGGCACCGACTTCCTAAGCAGTTTATTTTGTTTCGGTTAATTTACCTCGATAAATAATAAAATGAGCGCCTAATACACGTATTCGAAGTAAAGTAAATACACAATTAAAAATAACTCGGAAACTACTTGCCAGATGTAAAAACCCAGCTTTCAAATAAAATGAGAATCATCCAAATCGGTCTACCCAGTAAAAAGTTATTGAACATACACACATAAAAAATATAGACGAATTGAGAACCTCCTTTTTTTTAAGTCGGTTAAAAATATTCAAAAATATATGAAGTTTTTCAATCCGCGAACGAAGTCAAATAACATGATCTATAGCTTAGCAGCGATGCGAGTCGTACGTCTTGAGTCGTTCATTTCCGTTCCACTTTCAAATAAAACCATTCGTTCAATTTCGATAATTTTCCTCAATCGCATTACTGTTTGAGACAGAAATCAATTAATTTACTCCTACAAATTACGTCTGCTAACACACAAAGGCAATTCTAATGTCCTTAACGTTCTTCGACAAACAAATCTCTTTTCCAATTATTCAAGAGCTCTTACTGAATTATTTGTTGTTGGCAATTTTGTAAATTGCCAACAAATAAAAAAGGTTTTCTATATATTTGCGCAGAGTAATGAAACTATAGAGGCGTCGAGTAAGGCAAGACAGACAGACTTTATAGCTGTCATAAAAATAAGGAATAATTTCGAACGTGATTATTATGTTAAATTAATATTCATTTGTTTTGTCGAATCGGAATCGAACCTAAGACTCTGACCAGCAGTCCGACATAGTGACATTTGTGCCATAAGGATAGTCAAGTTTACTTCATCTTTCATATACTTGCCTTCAGCCCATTAATGGTTAATGGCCACGGGTCTCTCATCACTGAGGAGGTTTAGAGCATACTCTACCACGCTGCTCCACTGCGGACTGGTGGAGAGGTTAGTGGACCAAGTGTCAGAAGGTCATTTACCATGACAACCGGGGTCGACGGCTTAATGTGCCCTCCGAAGCACGGATACGTAGGTTTTTTCAAAGCCGCTAAAATCGAACGGTTGTAACATGTCTATATATTTTCTACTCTATAGCATCTCTTCACGACCCAAAGCGACCCATTATTGCTAAAGAATGATCGTTTTTAACATCTATTTTATATTTAAAAATATAGCACATATAATAATTCTGTTGTAAATGTTTTTTTATTTCTTTACGAGTTGTGGCCGCGACTTCGTCCGCGTGGAATGTAACAAAAATATATTGTCCAGTTCAAGATTTTACGATAACTTATAATTCAAACAAAAGCAGTCCTAATTTACTCCTTATATCAGCTATCTGTTAGTGAAAGTCCCGTCAAAATCGGTCCAGCTGTTCCACAGATTATCTCGAACAAACCGAGAGACAGACAAAAATTGTTATTTTGGTATAATTATGTATCGTGTATATATACATATGTATTTACTAAAGAGCGTTTATATTAATATTAGACAGACACTCCAATATTGTTATTTGTATAGATGTAACCTTTAATGTTAAAGTCATGCATAAACAGACAGACAATAATGGAATAAAAAACTGTTTTGGTCGGTGTAGCTATAATAAAGACTATTTAATTATTATTATAATATTAAAAATAAGTTTAAACAATTGTTTGCTAAAAACATTTTGTTTAAATTTTTATTAAATAAGTGCAACTAAGTTGCTAGCATCTGTACTTAAGGTAATGATACAGTGAATTCATTTAAGTTTACACACGTACAATCAACTTTCAACTCTATAGCTTCATACATAAGGTATACAGACCGAGTTTTCGTGAAACACAAAGCATTGCAAAGAACATAGACACCTTAACAAAGGTGGAAGCACTACAGATGTAGCGCAGTGGATTTACAACTTTGTTGCTCAGTAATAAGATTGGTTTTCAAATGTTAGCGCCGGCAATTTCAGGTACTTTCGCGCACAAAAAGTCATTTGCCGTTTTCATTGTGGGTAGTTTTAATTTCTCTCGTTTTTAACGCAGATGCGGGTAGTTGTTTTGTTGTGGACTTTGTTTTACATATACCAGTATTTAGGGTGCCATAGAAATGCACGTGGTATATACGTTAGGTTTATGCACGAAAAATCATTTATCGTGCTTTTTCGTTTTATATGCAGATGCGGGTCGGATTATTACGTCGAGTTTATATTCTTGTATATTCGGATAAACTTAAAAATAATGTGTAAGCTCCCTTCTTTCTTATAAATATCTAATAAAACTAGCTCTGTCCGCGACTTCGTTTGCGTGGAATTTAACAAAAATGTTATTGTTCAGTTCACAGATTTTACGATAACTTATCATTTTAAAATAAAAGTATCCTAAGTTACTGCTTATTACATCAGCTATCTGCCAGTGGAAGTCCCGTCAAAATCGGTCCAGCTATTGCAAAGATGTGCCGGAACAGACAGACAAACTGACGGATAAAAATTGTAAAAAAAATATTTTGGTATATGAACCGCGAACACATACATATGAATTTGGGTGTGTAGGTCTTAGTAGGTGTGTGTGTATCTACTTTGAATCTCCGGGGAATAATAATAAATGAAAAATAAACATTTGACAAATGACTTACGGTTGAATTTCGACCACAGAGAATTTTGGAGTCAATTTAAAGACTTAAATGCCCGTAGCAAAAGGTTATCTTAAAAATGCTTTTTATTATTATCTAGCAGACCCGTCCACGCGTTGCTGTAACTAAGATTTACATACTCAATTTAGCCGACGACCTTACACCGCCATATGTTGGAATCTT
>DWJN01007245.1:0-10120 GCA_018248895.1 Carystus phorcus | reverse complement strand
ACATTAATTGTTTACGTTTATATTGTCAATGTGAAGTAACGCTTTGACACATGTATTACGGACGAATTTCGACCGCTTACCGTCTAGTGTATATTATTTATTAATTCTTGGCGGTTTTTTGTTAGTCGTTTTAATGGCACCATGCAGATACAGACGAACTAAAATGTTATAAATTACACTATACTTTTGTCTAGTATATTTCAGCTGTATTGGGAAGGCCTAAAATACATACCTCAATCCTATACCGGTAGACCAGAACCACTAGTTACTACTACAATCCCACATGATGGTAAGCGACGATGCAGCCTTATGGTGGTAAAGTGCATTAACTTAGTAAATGCCTATATACTCTCAAGTTGCAGACACCTACATTATAATCAAACGGTAACTCCAAAGCGATCAATTTATTCCAGTCCTTCGCAGTACGCATAATAAACGACGAAGCAAAGCAGTTCGATCCAGAGATTACACTATCAGTATTTTTATTAAGTAATTGTTATTATTACGGGTATTGTCTTTCCGTAAACCTCGCTTAGCTACAACTCTTGTTCGAGGCAGCCACCAAAGAATCCGCGTTTTTACGACTGGAGCTTTGAGAGGCAATTCGACCTTTCTTTCAAGTCTATGAACGACGAAGACTTCTAACAACACGTGACTCGTGCGCTTGTTTGCAGCATTAACGTAAAAAAATGTAAGGTTTCACATAAAAGTTAACAGAAGGGTTGAGTTGAAATATATGTATATATAGACCACCAGTATAAAATGACCCGAAACAACCAATTTTAACCTCAAACGTTTTAATAATAGTCCGTACAATATGTGCGTGAAAAATCATTGGTTAACGTTTGACGCAGCCTTTACCAAGATCTGGGGGAGAAGGGGACCTAAAATATGAAAATAGATGACAAACCCAGTTTAAAAATCTGAGGCTTCTTCTGAGATCTTAAAATAAATCATATATTTTGTGCCTTCAAGCATCAATGTATATTGCAAAATAACTAACTTCGAATTGTAGCATCTACTTATAATTCAAGTGGTCGCCAAATACAGACAAATTAATTTAAACTATATAAATGTAAACGCGTACAATCTGAGCAAGCGATACGTTCAGGCGTTCAAATCGAGTGGAAGGGACACCGCCATAGAGTAAAGACACAGATACAGGTGACAATAGTGGCAAAATGCCCCACAAGTAGGCGGTTTAGCCCTAAACTTAACCGTGTTTGATAAAATCAAGTTTTCGTGAAAACAATATAGTTCTACACACAAAACATTATGTAAGTAATGCGGCTTTGGAGTTACAACAGTGAAGTGATTATGTTACAGTAGCGAAGTCATTATGTTACCGCATCAAAGTTACAGTATTACAGTAGTGAATTTATTTTGTTACGCCGGTGATGTTATTATGTTACAGAAGCGAAGTTATTATGTTGCAGTAGCGTTGGTATTATGTTACAGTGTTACAATTAAGATATTATGTATGTTGTAGTCGTAGAGTATGTTTACTATCATATATTATATTCTCGGATTGTTGCCAAGTAGTGTTTTATTCTTAATGTGCTACTTTTGTCAAGTGACATTTCTTTAAAAACTAGTTCTATGGACGACGGGATAGCGGCGGTTTAATTGCGCCGCTGCCGTATCGACTGTGGTGAAACTACTTGAATACTGTACTAGATGTGGCTTATTCTCTTTAACTTATATCTAATCATATGATAAAACTGTAACTGATGCACATGGCAAACATATTTAAAAAGATCCCAATGGGGTTCCTTTATAATTAAGTTAATAAATAAATTAAATTAAGTAAACGTCTTGGATTATTGTTATTCTGTAAAGTTTACTAATCATGTACATAAATAAATAAATAATTATAGGCAAGAGAAAAAAACGCACCAAATTATCCGATTTGAATGCATTTTTCAGGATTATATTGTAATGGGCTTCACTTAACATTTAGTTCTTTTATTTAACTCGATTACTTATGTTGCAGAACATCTACTGGATCAACTAATATGGAAATAAAAATCATATGTCTATTCCAGTTGTGTATATTGACATCGTTTAAACGTCCCCGCAGAATGGGCAGTTAGCGCGCTGTCCGTCTTATTTATGATACTATCGTCGTATGCACCACTACTGACTTTGTACTGCGCCTACCAACTCTTTATTTTATTAACTTCCTGACAGGAAGTATATGTATGTGTTCGTACAAATAGAAATAACGTTGTATTTTTTTGGCTAATTCATTTATACATGTTGGTATTATTTAAATACACTTATGCACGTCATTTATTTTGATTCTACCACCGTTTCGGAAAGGTGCTTAAATTAGGTGCATAAATCAACAACATTAAAGCGATTATTTTATATTATTACAATGAGCAATTTACATTAATATGAGCTTGATGTTGATATATATCACTATGTATGTATGTATGTTAGTTATTGAAAACGCTAAAAAGGAATTTCAATGATTTTCTGAGGTTTCAGGTTTTGTTTCAGAGAAATATGTGCGTATACACGTCATTTTTTGATTCTACCACCGTTTCGGAAAGGTGCTTTTACATCGAGGAGAAGAAACGGCGAAAGAAACTCCTCAGCACATCTTAATAAAATACACATATATTATGTGTATTAACGCTAGTTTTTGTATTACTGATGTGTGACGACAACCGATTAATATTAAATAATTCATAAAAGTTTATCGGCTATTTCTATAAGAGGGGTAAGTCGTGTTTAAGACGTAAGCTTACTTTGGTTTCCCGTATCGTGCTCACATCTTCATAATCTCGTTGAATATGACTGTCCCAAAGAGTTGCAACAATCTTTCCTTGTAAAAACTCTATTGAAACGTTTTTTAAAGGATTCTAAGTCAATTCGTGTCCGGGTGTTTTTCAAAAACAAAAACAAAGTTTGCAAATACGCGACAAGTATCTTTACAAAAACCGTGGAGAATATAAATCGAGTCTAACAGATAGATATCTGTCTTCAATAAATATTACATCGATAGGAGAGTGAATAAATCCAATAACATCAAGTCTCGTGCTAAATCAAACGTAATTATAAAGACGGAAAGAATAAAAAACATGTCTTCTATCAATGGATGATCCTTTATAAGACATGGATCTCACACTGAGATAGCCGTAAATAAGTAAGTAACAAGTAAGTGGCCAACTCAAGTGCCGGAAGTTATTGCGCCCAAATGTTACCAATGGCTTAACGACGACTATCTAACGATACAGTGGTTCCCGAAGCACGGAAGTACTCAAACTCAAGAATATTTAGCTATTAGCATTCACCCGTTCTCCTACTGACTGCACCCGCAGTTATTGAACTCTGTTAACCCACATTGTCACTAGAAATCGTAATATAATACGTGTCACGGTGTCTGTCGGCAATGGACTCCTAAACTACTTAACCGATTTAATGAAATTTAGTACACCGTGTCAAGTTTGATCCAGCTTAAAAGATAGGATAGCTTACATCTCAAATAGTCGCAATATTATTTGTTTAATATCTCACAAGGAATTAGTTCCATAAGATTCTAACAGATGGCGGTGTAAGATAATCAATTGACAAAATTGAGTAATTACAAATTATTTGTTTAATATCTTACAAAGTTAGTTCCATAAGATTTTAACAGATAGCAGAGTAAGTCTGCTAACTGAAGTATGTAAACCTGAGTCACAGCAACGCGTGGTCGGGTGTTAGGTTAGGTTAGGTTATAACCTAACAGACCTAACAATATATTGTTGCAGAACGTCTGCTGAGTCAACTAGTTAAAGTATATAAATAAATAGGTTTATAGGTAATCTTCTATCCACTTTTTTCAAGCAGCCACTAGTCAGAGCACTCAGTTAAATAGCTTTGTGCCGCTTTGTGCTTATTCTGAGATAATGTAGAGCGTAGGCGCTACTCCTCTGATGAGTTTCCGCTCTTTTTAAGTGCTATATTAACCTTTATTATCATATTTTTAATAGCAATAAAGCGTTTTACTTTAGTAAACATTCGTTCGCGAGTAATACTTTTTCAGCAATATGATCAAGCAGTGTAAGCTAGTAGCTATAAGTAGTCTAGTAATTTGGCACCTAATAGTAAGATGTTGGTAACCAAAAAAGAAAGTAAATTAAAAAACGTATGTGTTACGGATATGTTATGAATCACTCCCTCTCCCTCTTTCTAAAGCGAGTAATTCTTCTCAGAGTAAAATTCTCTTTTTTGGTGTGTCATGAAGCGGTGATGACAGCTAGTATTGAACTGTCATTTCTTTCAAATATTTTCTCTTTACATTTTTCTTTCGACGTGTGGGTGGACGTGTGGAATCGGTGGGACTTTGTGTCACCTTACCGAGGTGTCGGTCCTTGGAGTGGGGACCTTGGAGGGCACTTCGGGGTATATGCATGGGTTGGGTAGCCATACCTGGTAGGGGCGGCCTTGGGCCCTGTCCCGTTTGGCCCTCAGGGTTTACACCCCACCAAGAAGGGTTGGGGGGGGGGGGGGGGGGGCTGAGACCACAGGTAACCACTCTGTTTTTTAAGCGACTACCCTTTTTAATTCTTAAGAGCGACATTAACTTGAATGTTAATGGGTTGAAGCCATACGTAGTCATACTGTATCGCACAATATACATACGTTATTTCTCATATGTTCGCGTTCTTAATGAAAATTACGTCGTATCGCAATTTTCTTTGTCTAATATCGTCTGGAAGTGGTTTCTTTGTAAACAAACAATCTCTAATGAAACAGTTGCTGGGCTCGTGTAGCTTTGTGTACTCGTATGGTATAATGAAACGGTTTTTAATGAACAATTGTATTCTTTACAAATAAATAACCGGAAATATATAAAAACATACCATTCAATATAAAAAAAATAAGAAAAAGTATTTGTATTTATATAATATTAAATGGTTTATGGTTGGTTAGATTCAGCTAATTTTTCGGCCATTTAATTTTTAAATTAAGGTTCACATATGTCGTTTAAATTGGAAAGCTATTTAGACGCATACGATATTAGTTCTTATCAAATTAAATACGTCAGTTATCTTCTACATTTCATGTACATTATAATTGTTTTTACACCATACAATTTAAATCAATATGTTAAAAGTTATCGCGAAATTAAAACTATCGCGCGCGCAATATAAATTCAAGCCATCTGATATTGACAAAATACATGATGCAAATATAAATGAATTGATAGCAATAATAACATTGATATATATCTATATAAATAAAAATGAATTGCTGTTCGTTAGTTTCGCTAAAACTTTGAACCGATTTGGCTATTTTTGGTCTTGAATTGTTTGTGGAAGCCCAGGGAAGGTTTAAAAGATAAGTAAATCAAAATGCCACGAATTGAATACACAAAGTAAAATACATACCGAAACGAAGACGATCAATAGTGTAAAAATAATTCTAACGTTACTAACACAACAACAATGAAAGCCTAGAAGCTATTCCCAACTAGTTTCGTAATTTGCCGAATGGATACCGTTTCTTCCGTGTGAATAGCGTGTTACAAAGGAAAGTGCGAACCCTTATAAATGAACTCGAACAATTTTATTCATTCGAACGCATTATCATTATTATCTTGTTTGTGCTTAAATCTACAGAGAGAAAATCGCTTGTCCTGTAGACAAAATGGCGACGCGAAAACCCATAACAAGCATTACAAGTTCGTCAATAAGAAATCACATCGCCACTTCATGGGATTCCCACACAATGAACAGAAATGTTTTCTTATGCTCAAGTTATACGCTTAACGCGTATTTGAGCACCAAAACATGTAAAAACTAATAAGTTTTATGGCATAATAACTGCGCATTGTAAGCTAAGAAAGAAAAGAATATAAAAATATTATCAAAAGCGTTAAATATCTCTTTTCACGACTTTTACTAGCCTGATAAGAACTAGCCAAGCGTGTTAGAAATTATTTATAAGATTTATATAAAAAGATCGTAAGACTTAGTACCAAATGGTACAATACCAATAATAGTTTATAACATTCCATTCTAATGAAAAACGGATACATAATTGGGGTATGAGTAGTTCCATTAATTATGAATCATAGTTGACCCGTAGCTCCTGGTTCGCCCTGTTGAATAACAGATGGCGCTATGAACTATGGCGCAAAGTCCTTTCTATGAAAGTAATTTAACTTTGTTCCATACAGTTTTATCTCAACAGTATTCAAGAACGGCATTCGAGTTTTTTAACCTGTCTGATTAACTAATTCTAAAATTAAACATGAAATGGTTTTACATGTTTCCGTCACTATCGAAGCACTAGTAATGTTTATCCCAAATTTCTTTATTAAAAACAACTAATTTATGTTTCTTTGAGAATTTCTATGGGTGAAAAAAACCTACATACCATTAAATGGACTCTCTGCGCATGTTATATAGTTACATACAAAGACAGGTTCAGGCTATTTTAACCAGCAATGCATTAGCTTTTTATTTTCCAACTTGCCATCAACCGTTGTGATTATCTTTCATCAAATTCCACTAAATCCGTCAGCACCTTTTTCGGCTATTGCCAGGGATAATTCAGCGATGTATTTAGATTGATATAATATATATTGATTGAAAGCCGCTTGAGACGCCTTCGAAGACATGATCAAATTTACAAATTCCAGAGGTAAATCGAATACATAAATTTAAGAGGCGCTCAAGCACGTTCAATTGATCCTCTGCGACATCTAGATAGGAAACGTTAACATAGTATTTAAAATGTTTAATCAGTGCAGGAGAGCTTTTCGATTCTATAGTCTACAATTGGTAAACTAAATAATATAAGTAGCAAGTATATTGAATGAATATACATATCTCAAGTATATATATCAAGTATATTGAATGAATGAATGAATGATAATCTTTATTTCACTAAAAATAGCAGAACACAAACAGTGAGTAAAAAAAACAAAAACAAGTAAGAGTGAAATAGGTTCACGTTCAGCATTAAATCAGATCGTAAAATTTCACGACCGCTGGTTTTCAGAGTGAACCATAAGTGATACAGTTCGGATGATTGGAGTTACAGAAATGACGAGAATTACAACTACAGAATTGTTACACGTCACATACTAAATTAAAACTTAATGACAAATCATTCAAAGCAAATTATTCACAAAAGCAATTGTGTGTGTGTGTGTGTGTGTGTGTGTGGTGTGTGTGTGTGTGTGTGTGTTTGCGTGTGATAATCCTTATCCTTTTTTTTCTTTTTTTTTCAGAGGAGGAAATCTTCCAAAGATACCCGACGGGTGATGTGGGATTTCTATCCACCAAAACCCCCTCACACCCTCGAAAATTAACGCATAAGGGGAGGCTCCGGGATCTAAAAAGAACACGCCGGTGCCGATAGATGCTCCTGCTATGCAATTTTTTTTATCCAATCGGTGTGTTAATATTTTTTTATGTACATAGGTAGCCGACCAACGTCTGGACGAGTCATCTAATAGTAAGTACTAGTGGTTACTAGCGCCCATGGACATGTAACCCAAAGGCATCACTAACTCGTTATCGGCCAAAATAAAAGAGAAAAGAAAGAAAGAAATACATACAGATATCAAAATAAAAAAATGCTAAACAAAAATAACACTTCGATATTCTAAAGTAACCGCACTTCGCTTCAGTATTGGACCTCAGTTCCTAACTGCGCCCGAGGGGCCGTAATAAAAACTTTCTATCTAAATAAATAATTCAGAAGCATTGCGTTTGTGAGCTCGTGAGAGCGGGATACTGTATCGAATTTAATTTCAGCTACGCACAGACCGAACTTAGTGTATTCAGAGTCAATATCGCTAGCCTTTCATGAAAGAGGATGCAGCTAACGACCAACGCTTTAAATGTAAATTTTATACTGCTCGCAGAATAGATTTTTATTTGGTTGCTATATAGTGCCCGTGCGAAATATATCGAAAGATGTTTGAAACTAGCCAGGGTGTTTGACCTAAATAAAATTCTAATCAAACCTGACAATGTACAACCTAAGCAGGTCCTAACCAATAATGATGGATTTCTTAAAGTTCATTCCCTAAGGGATAAATTGGGAGATAAAAATTAGTATGAAGATAAAAATATGTTTCGCATATTATGCCCAAAACCTACTATAGTTTACTTATCTCTTGGAATTCCATACCATAAATAAAGTTCTTCATATCAATACGGAGAAATCAAAACATCATAGGCAAAATAAAAGTTTTTGCAATTAGGCAAGGCCGTGCTTTAAATGTTGCTTAAACTTTTCGGTAGATAAATCTCTTATCAATCTCCCTTGATTTTAGGTACTGATATCTATAAATAACATGGTCAATGGTCAGCCTTACCATAAAAAAGGCATTCAATTTACAATGAGAATAAGTAAATACCGAAGCACAGCTATCAGAGGTATCGTTGCTTTTCGTGATTTTGCGCGAATCGTGCCGTGGGATGAATGGAAAAGCAGAAAGATAATTGGCAAGCCCTATTTGTAAACAAACAAATTAATTGAATTCTCTCCCCTGTTTGTGGTTTTATGATTATTTCCTTCGGAACCGTGGACCCCGCGTTGGGGTGATTGCTCGGAATTATTTTCCATTTGAACCCCTGTTATATTATCAGCGAAAAGCATTGAAATTTCTTTAAGTTTTTTATTTTGAACAATGAGTATCGTAGTACCGCGAAGGATTAGAATAAGTTGCCTGGGTTGGCCGTCCAGTCTGTTCGAAAATCAGTTCATAACATAGTCTTAAATATTTTTACTATGTTTTTGGTTATTGAATTTTTCCACTGATTTTGAATATTAGGTTTTTTTGCATTTTTGGAACACTAAGTCCAAATACACAAGATGATCGGTTGGCAGTAAGAGAAGTAAGCTAAAATGCAACTTATATCCAGTGTTTGAAATAATAACTTAATTTGCAGCTTGCATTGTTTCGGTAATCGGGGTACATTTTTGATAATGTGAGTACTTCGCAAAACTGCTACAATATAAATAATTTATTCTTGACTGAACTGATTTCGATGAATTATTTTGTGTAGGTATGATGAGTAGATTTTCGAGTACAATTGTTGTAGGGGAATCAAACTCGATATTCACGCAATACGATTAGATTTTATGGCATATGTCGCAGGATAAAGTGCCAAATTCGCTAGTTAGAATGTAGATATGAGATGTTTTTACTCTTCGAAAACTAATCAAACTGATAATGAAACTTGTAACAAAGGCCTATTTTCATGCAAACAATTGAAATGAAACTAGGTAGTTGTTCTTGAAACAAAAACCGAAGTATTAATTCTGCGAGTTATTCTAAAAGTTATTAAGTAATTTTACAACGAAATCGGCCTCGTGCGTATTAAAATGGACTTGGAAACTTATAAAGGGCTTGTAGCGTAGTAATCGCGTTGACAGCAAAGTTATGAAGAGCCCGTCAAGACGGCGCCGCGGCGGATATCGGACCTCCGGCGCGTTCCTATAGCGGATGTGGTACCGTCAGCAAAACACAAAAAACAAAAAAAACTAACCGCCGGTTTCTCAAAGAAAAATTAACTAATAAACTGTCAAATCTATTGTCAAACGTCAAGAATGTCATTTGATTTAAATAATCTATCAGTTTTACAGTGCAAATTTTACTCCTAATCGTTTCTCAAATATGCGATTTTGCTTACTGATTTATTATTGACTAATGAACGTTTCAGAAACTCGAATTAATTTGTCCGAGTGTCCTATTAATATGCCTGTTAGTTCAACGAGATTTTGATAAGCCTTTCAAAAACCGGGGGTAAGACTTTAACATTCAGGTACAATCGTTATGAGTAAAATTTATTTCTCCCCTTTTTATGTAACTAGTCGACAAACGAGACACAGATGCCGTACAAGAAAATAGACAAGAAAGAAAAAAGTTTTAACATAGCCCGGCGGCTCGCGTCGATCCTATGCGATCGACAGAGTTAAGCAACTGCGGGCGCGGTCGGTACCTCGATGGTAGACTAGCGGCAAAAAATTCTTGAACGTTTCCGTGCTTTGATAGGCACGTTAAGTCATCGGTCCCGGTTGTTACGGTAAATAACAGTCGTCAAGGACGTCGGAGGCGTTCGGGCGGTTTAAAAACTTCCAGCACTTGGGTTGGCCACTAACC
>DWJN01007244.1:0-10121 GCA_018248895.1 Carystus phorcus | reverse complement strand
TATTATTATTTATTTATTTATGTCACCTCTTAAAAAAAGGGTATAACTTCATGCATAATGACATTGTCCACCAGTCAACCCTGGATGGATGTAGGAAAAGCTGAAAGTAGGTGTTAAAAAAATGGAAAACAAGAGAAAAAATGAAACAAAAAATAAAACATTGTTATGTTGTTATTTTATTTATTTCTTAATGCAAAAAATATTTTCTGCCAGTCGACCTTCGTACTAGTAAAAAACAACGATTGCGGTATATTGACAAAAAAGTAATAAATGCACTGAATACCCATAATATTATTTAATTATATATACATAATAATATACCTAAGTTATATGTGTATGTCGAGAAGCAGAACACGATAGGTGAAGAAAATTCTTTCGATATCAAAAAGCTGTATACGTTACGGCGTGGACCCTTTAGGTCGTAGTTGTAGTCGTCGCGGCAAAATCATGGGCGATTAGAAATCGGACCTTAACATAGTAATATTTTGAAGAATATGTTCACTTTAGTTTATTGTGCAATGTTTGATTTAGTTATAGCCGTTACTCTTTAAAATTGTGAGTAAATGTGTATAACTACAATTGATTATTTTTTTATTGCATTTGCGTTGCTTTGATAATTAACTTTGTGCTTCTAACCAAGTTATAAATGTTAATGGCATTGTAATTAACTGTCTAAGCCAAAGATATCAATAGGTGATGTAATATGATTGACATTATATGAATATTATACATTATATTATATGAATACATGATATGTGTGTTCATACACAATTCATTGTACCCAAATTAGATAATAATTATTGAGGAAGGATAATGTTTTGCGTTTTATGTATTGTGTTAAATTGTATGTACGAGTGTTTGTATCTGCGTATTTTTTTCATTTTTATAATGACCATAGCAATCGATAAAATATAAGTGACAAGTCATCTGTTAATTCGAATGTTTTTCTCAGATGTAGAATCTCTGTCGATATGTTTTGTGATACGGATAATTCATAGATACGAGCTTGCAAGCTTGCAACACATATTTTTTTTATAAACACGACGTAATAATTGTAAATATTACGTCGTACCACATGTTGACGTGTGACTACTCGCCTAATTGATTTAATATTCAGAGTATGAAATAGAATTTACTTGATTTGTGTTTTTTAAATTGATAATTTGTAAAGTCAATTGATTTGTCGCATGAACACGTGTTTCGTGTTTTAATTCGTTTACGTGTTCTTATGAGAAATGCGTACGTTCGTGCGTGCGTGCTCGCTTTTAATATGTTTATTATTTATCTAATGTCATGGAAATAATGTACATACAGTGTACAACTGAAACACGATTTTACGCTCTTACGTAACAAATGTTGATATGGATCATGGATTGGCTAAGCTCACGTAATAAGTATAAGTATTTATTTTCTTTACAAGACGTTCTGTCTACATATACTCAAGACATAAGGGATTGGATAGGATCATAAAATCTAAATAAATCTAGATTGTTTCAAACATCCAGTTCGGTATGAGTGAAGTCATAAATTAACTTCACCTTATACATCACTTTCCAATCAATCCTCTGAATATCGGGAGCGATTTACATATAACGTCATTGCTAATTTTGGTCTGATGAAAACAGTTAATATCAAAGAAAAATAATTAAAAATTTATTTGTACTTTATAAGTACCAAAGTAGTGATCGGTATCGAGTGCATGTCAAAATAGCAGATAAAATACGAAGAAAAAGAGTATAGCGTGTACCAATAAAAGTTCATGTACAGTACGTTACTAGTAAGTAATGAAATGTGATTAACGTGTAAACGGTGTTGCAGTGGTAACGGAGTTGGAAGGGTTAGGTCGGTGCGGTCGTGTGGGTGCGGCGGCGCGCGCGGCGCTGGGCTGGGTGCGCGGCGCGGCCGGCGTGCGGCTGGCGACGGCGCGCGGCTCGCTGCTCGCCTCGCGCGCCTTCACCGCCGAGCAGCACGCGCGCGCCTGCAACGACGACCGCGTGCTCGCCACCGCGCTCAACCTGCACGCTAACCTCGCCACCCTCCCCACGACGGATGCCGGTCAGTGATACTCGTCGACCCGGCGAGTTCGGATCCCCTTGGAATATTTGACCCGTTTTTGTAACAGTTTTCGTCTATGCTCGGGTCCTATTAGTCCTATAGCCTACAACCTTCCTCGGTAAATGGACTATTCAACACAAAAATATTTTTTCAATAGTGTGTTTAACCAAACAAACTCTTTAGCTTTATAATATTAATTATAGATTAGATGTTATACATCACCGTAGGACGATAAAAAAAATTGAAAAGAAATCGAATAGTAATACTAATAGTAATAATTTCTTTATACTATAAAGTTCTTGTGACTGCTTCAACAATATTGGTTAAATCCTTAAGCATTTTTTAATGATTTCCTGATACGTATCTGGCCACGGTCTATGAAACTGTGTAATTAGAGCGAGTTAATAATTTAGATTGTTAGAATAAAAGTAAAGATTTTAGAAGTATATCGTTACAACTTACAAATTCTATTAATTTTTGTGGTCAAAAGGGATTTCTTTAATATTAATTTTATCAAGGCGGAGCGGTTCATCTAAACAGGAAATATAATAACATATTAGACGGTAACAATATGTCGTCAGATGGTCATACGGAGGAGACCGGGGAGTCGAAGCGGTCGCGCGTGGTCCGCGAGGTGGTGTTGCTGACGGACGACCGCAACCTCCGCGTGAAGGCGCTGGCCGCGGAGCTGCCGGCGCGCGACCTGCCCTCCTTCGTCGAGTGGGCCGGCATACACCGAGCGCAGCCCGCACCCGTGAGTAGGACCGAGCTCTCTTATACCACTTGGACCGCGTTCCACTAAGCGTCTACAATGATCATGCTCACGATCGCAGTTTTTTCCGTTCCACTAGCTTGTGAGCGTTACTGTCATAAACTCTAGTGGAACACTTCGACCCACCGTTTAAGATGGGTCGCGGTGAGCGTCGCGCGAGCGTTAGTCATGACGCCATGAGTGACGTTTTCGTCTCGACCACAACGACCGCGGTCGTCATGTTGAACGCTGAAATGAGCGTTTTGATCGTTGTGAACGCTTACCGGAACGCGGCCTAGGAGTACCTCACCTCACCTCATGCTTGTAGAAGTTACTGTCACGTTGACGACGAATTGACGTTTTGTGAGTATGCCCAAGTTAATTCTTATGCCCAAGTTAATACGTAGCTTTACTTCAAAATTAAGTCGTACTCATCAATTATTTCGTATATACTTTTTTTGTTCAGGAAATAATGATTGACTATATTATTTATTAACTTTTAATGAATTTTATTTTACCATGAATTGATAAATATGTTTAATAAAGGAAAACAATCATTGTACCTGGTCGTTTAATAGTCTCGTCTAGGCACTGTATCTATATATTATGTTTTTTCATTTGTCATAATATAGTTTGCCTAGTCAATATAATTCAAGGTATTGTTTGACTAGGTATTGTATGAAATGGCAAGAGGAGATTACATAAAGTAAAAATAAAGAATAAATAAAGCAACTTTATAATAATATTCATAATTATTAGCTCTTCGATATAAGTTATTTAACTTATTATCAAATACTAGTGAGTGTGCCGTAAGTGCGCAACTAATAAGAATATGATGGATAAATTTATTTTTCACACATTTTTCAATCGTCACTGACAATCAAAAGCACGGGAAGAGAACTGGCGTCGTTCCGGTAGTGATGGGAACATTATATTGTAGTGCTGCGCGTTGTCTGTAGAACCGTTATGCCGTCTAACAATACTTAATTTATAATAAATGATATTTATACTTTGATAATATATTTTTAGTTTCCACGTTACCTGTTAAACATTAAAGTTAACCTGCGTGTTGCTCATAATTTAGTATTTAATTCACAGGAGCCGCAACCCGCTACATCGCTGTCATCGGATGTTGGTGCAGCAACACAAAATTGACGAGAGTGAATCCAACACTGGAAGAGACTTCACTTCGATTATACTCTCATTGAAATGTTGAATTATGGTCAAATATTTGTTGACCACGAAAATGAGTGTAGAGTAATAAATATATATTGTTTAGTTGCCATCGTTTGTGCCCTCCGGCATAGTAAAGAGGCGAGTACTAAGTGCGTGTCACCCTAGTATAGGAATTGAGTAGAATAAGTAAAAATAATACACCAATAGAGGAATATAATTAATAATGATAATAAAAATGTCGTTAAGAGCTTTAGGATTCCACCTCCCGTGTTCCTGGGTTTCACTTTTCATTGTTGTTATTTTTTCTGACTTTATATTTTAAGCTATCAAATTTGCTGTTTCAGCTGAGCTATTATTTTTATTTACTTTTTGTAAAGTATTAAGTATATTTTTTACTTCTTTTTTATTAGATAGTTATACAATGAATATAAAGTTTACGACATCGAGTACAGATTACTTAGTTTTTATTTGTATTTTGAAGTACTGAAATGCAATTAACGATTTATTAACGTTATGGTTTAAATAGTGGACTATTTCAATTATGCGTTTTGTAAAGATCTTTATGAATATGAATTGACTTAAATGAATTGTAGTTTTAACATTTTTGCAATGAATTAACTAATGTTTGTCTCGTGCCATTTTCTATCGGCAATTTATAATGATTGCAATTTTCTATCATTTGAATGATCTATGAATCGGTTACACATAAATTGTAGCTGAATCTTGAAACGTAATAAAAATACTAAAATATTCCATCTCTACTTTATATTTCACTATATTATATTACTTGTAATTTTGTTAAGTGTTTAAAGTTATACAGACTTTTACTGTACTATATTGTAATGAAATCGTCTTATCGTGAGGTATTCCAAATGAAATATATATTCTTCTTGTTTCTTTTACGTAGTGGCTCGCAATGAAATGGTATTTTTTAAATGTGTTTCTTTTAATGTAGTGTAAAAAACAGAATATAAATTAATAACTACCATAGATTTTAAACATTATTGTGACAAATCCTTTCACATTTTTGAAACAAATTTGATGCTGTTATTTTGTCCTAATCATGATGTTCTAATAAACCATGATTACTTCGAAGTATTCGTTTTAATTACCACACCCATTCCATAGTAATTAAAGGGTCGACACATGAAAATTCCGGTGGTGGATAGAAAGCTTTTATATCGATTAGTAAATAAAATCTTATACTAATATTATGAAGCTCAAGAGTGTTTGTTTGATTGAACTCATTAATCTCAGATTCAAAATCATTTATTCATGCAGGTATTATCTGAATGCACCTCATTTTTTGATTCTACCACCGTTTCGGAAAGGTGCTTTTACATCAAGGAGTAGAAACGAAGAAAGGCGAAAAAAGTAAGAAATTACTGGTTTGAATGGAAAAATATTTTAGTGTTAGCTAGTCCATTTATCAAGGAAGGCTATAGGCTAGATAACAAAGCTACGGCATATAGCAGGTGGGCACTAATAAGAAATGTTATACAAAAAAGGGACAAATGTTCCAAGGTTAGTTACAGATTTATTAATAGTCTTAGATTACTGACGGATGGTTTGTACTGTTATTTCGGAATTTAAATATAATTATATCCGTACCAGGCGTGAATAACTTGATAAGTCAACTTGCATTAGTATTTTTAAGCATAATAGACATTAGGATTGTTTAATTCATAGTGATCTGAAAACCTAAAGCAAATGAATACACATTCAGATAAAAAAGTATTTATTAACATAAAATCAGAATTTACAGATGAAACTTAAACTTAAAAATGGCTTCCCTGAAAATGTGCATTTTTGATTTGTTAAGTTATTCACGCCTCATACGGATATATTCTCTGATGGCACTACGTTAGTGTTTGAAGCGGCAATGTGTCTATTTTTTTATGTACCTAACTACTTAACAAAGGAAGAGGCAAGCTACGTTTCGGTAAATGGTCATCGTCTCCCATGAACATCTGCTACACGAAAGGCATTACTTACACGAAGCTTTACGACCAAGCAGGCCGGCTTCTGTCGCCTCATCGACGAAGTTTTCGATGTTACCCATGACCATGGGTGACCACTTAATTTAGATACTTCGTCTACCTACTCGTCTGTCGGCGTTAAAGAAAAAAAATAATAAAAATGTTTGTGGTGCTCTACAAACTAAGGACAAGTCTACAATAGACAGGTCTTTTTAGGTCATGATAAGAATAATTCGCGGAAACAAGACTAGTCTCAGTTGTGAATTTAAGTATAGTGCGATGAAACTTTTTTCTATAAGCATTTTTCTCTTCGTTTTTGTCGGTACTACTAGGTGGCGCCTTTATTAGCAACAGGCGGCAAAGCAATTGCAGTCCAAGTAAAATATATTATAAGGTACTCACTGACACATATTGCTAGTTACATCAAGTAACATGGGTATATTCGAAAATTAAAGAACATTGGTAACGATAATATAAACATATTTTACAATAAAAAGCGATTTCATCACATTACGTTTGATAAGTACTTATTATCCTATTAGGTTTTATTTATTGACGCGCAATTTAAGATTGCTTAACGATATCCGACCTACCTACCTGTATTTACGCATCATGTTGAAGGTTGGATTAGCCTCAACAGAACAAAACATCTCATAACGTGTACAGTGTACAAACATCTAACAATCAGTTAAACGAGATCCAATTCAATCCACCACCTTCAATATTGAGGTAAAGGTTGTTAAGGGATTATCACTAGTGTTATGAAAAATAATTTTCCAAGGAGCCCACTTCTGAATATAGAATGAACCTCTCGATAATGTAATGAATAATAGTAATTCTATTTATGGTCGTACAAGTGAGAAATTCCAATGTTAAGACTTGAGCAATGGGAATTGGCAATGTTCCGACGCGAGGCTAGGCGCGCACCGGTGCGGAGGTTGTAAAAGCCCCGTTATTCTTATTTACCGTGCGCATCTCGCTTTAGGCGCTCGTGGCTAGTTTATTTACTATATAATATACATATATCTAATGGCGATGGACACGTGCAGTGTGCACACTCGGAGTCAATATCAAATATCTATATTACATATCTTAATGCCTGTAGTGATATGTAGCTAAATTACCGTTTCAAAGTCGTAAACTTCCAGTATGCTTCGCTTCGGAAAATTAATAAATCATTGTTGAACACCAATCTTGTAGGCGTTAAAATTTTTCCCTCTTTATCCCATATATATTTTTCTCAAGAAGTTTTGGTTTTCTGTGATTTAGAACCTTTTTCATTATAATTTAACGAAATGTTCATACAAAATTATTTCTTATATCGCGAGAACAAATTTATAATACAGTAGTATTAGTATTTAAGTTACAAATATGTAAAGTAGGCATTGGTTTACGTGCGAATGAAAGATCCAAAAAATATGTTTCTAGATCGATAACAGTGTATCTTTATTAATATTTAAAAAAATTGGATATCAAATATATGATATCAATATAGCGGCCTTCCTGTTATACCCAGGATATTATTGTCATACTCGTACTCATGGTTGACGTACGACCAGCCGTTAAGGCAAGTCACGCTGTTTATTCATGAGTCGTGCACTCTTTTTAAGACATAAGTATAGTATTTCTTAGCACACCATTGTATTTCTATTCCTACCATATCATTTTAATACTAATGTTATAAAATCTTTCTAACATCATCATCAGCTTATTTCTGTCCACTGCTGAACATAAGCCTCCCCTAACACAGGTACCTTTTATTATTTAGGTATAGCTTATTTAGGTATAGCTTTTCTGCTAATTTTATTCAGAATCAGTCAAACAATGCACAGAAGACAAACAAACGTTAATTTCCGCCTACCTTACGTCCCAAATACATCTTAGATAGTCAATACTGCCAAATTGGCTGCTAGGTCGAAATAATGTCATAAATATACGAGTTTATTATATTTTTTTATATAACTAGGAGATAAACGAGCAGAGGAGTCACATGACGTTGAGTGGTCACCGTCGCCTATAAACATCTGCATCACCAAAGGCTTCACCGGCCAAAGAGGCAGAAAGAAACTACTTATTCATATTGTACTTAGTAAAGTTTGTGTACATACATTCCACGACGACATTAGGCAGGTTATATGCTTAAAGTCATAAATATCTGAATGCCCAACATTCATAGCTAGACAGTGTCTGCTAAATTGAAGTTCTTTAGTTCCTTGCCTTCAAGGCAATGTAAAATGTACTCGACACTTTACCCGCTGTTATTGTTTTGTAGTCATGGTTTTGATGAAGTGTCGCCCAAGTAACGCAAGAGATGTTGAAACAAATTGATTACGGTATTTTCGTACAGTGAATTTCCAAGCCCTTTTCAAATCTTTATCTTTCAAACATTTCAAAATTATGCTTACTGGAGACTTAATGAGTATATTAAACTATGCGTTGAAGCTCTTAAATAAATATTAAACATTTTTTTAATATATAAAATTTTATATACTTTTAATTAATTAATAAAAGTATGATATGCCCTTTTTAATACCTCTTAGAATATGTGTACAAAGTTTCATGATAAACGGTTGGGTAGTTTTGGTGTGAAAGCGTAACAAACAAACTTACATTCATATTTGCATATAGATTAAGAAGTTTAAAGTTAGATAACATTGGCCTATGAAAAACAGGTATAACAGCCATTTGATTGACTTTTTTAACACACGTAAATATCGAAGTTCAAGGATTTAAACATTTTTTAATTGTGATCCAATTTTTTTTGTATCCAAAAATTTCTCTCGTATTCGAAGAGATCTAGAGTATAGGTACTAAGTGAGTGGCCTACAACGGGATAAATTTCTTATTCACCCGAAGGCTTCAAATATGATTTAACGAATGCTACTTAACAATAACGTACAGAACGGTGTAACATAGCCTCCGAATGTAATTGTATTTTATTCGCTCAATAGTATAACTATTGTCCATAGACGTAATTGCATAACTTAGTGGATTACACTATTCCCAACCGATATTATATTTTACTTTAAATTACGATACCTAGTTAATTAATCTCACAAAAACCTGTCCTATTTAAGATTAGTGAAAATTTATAGACCATTGGCATCAGCATACCCTGTGTATACTAGGTAAACCTATTCTTACCTTATTTATTGCTGACTTAGGTGGATACTAGTATATTACTATCGCCCACTCTAAACGGTTATCCAAATGAATTCTTAAAACAATTTCATGCATATTATCATTTAATTTTTCTAGTGTATCTGCCATAATAAAATAGAACATGTTTAACATCGTTTGTCTTCATATTTTTTTATTATTAGCCGTTCATTTATAGCCGTTCACAAATTGCAGGATGTAAAAATGAAATACTAATAAATTAAGATTTTAATTATACTTATACTTTTAGTATACATATGGATAAGTATTTAATTTCCTTCTGTTGGATCCCCAATGCATACGTAAAAACCTAATAAGTACGCATTCATTTCAATGAAGGCATGTAAATTATAGACTTTCGCAGAGAATCATCGACTTATTGGAAATTCTGATCCGATAGTTGAAAGAGATGCATCAGGAATAATGACAAAATAACGGGTAATGCATTGACGAGCCATTTGGCTAATGCGTGTGACTGTAGAGGAAGGGTTGGCCCTATTTATGTATTAGGATTGTCAGGGCTTTGTGGCAATCGTATGTAATACTAAGTACCTATTAAGATAGGTAACTGTTTTTTAATATAATACACCCGTAAGGCGTCGTATTAGGCAATTAGAATAGAACAAACATAGTGTATGAGTATTTTAACTAGACGTTAATTATTATATCGGCAATTTGTTTCATGTTTTATTTTATTAAGATAAGACGTGTTTATCGTTATTCAATTTTAACATTTGGTGCTCGGTTATTTTAAAAGTTTGCCGCACAAAAAAGTAGACGCTTTACTTAAAAACTATGATAAGCACTATTTTGATAATTCTATGAAAATTTTGCGATAAACAATTAAATGTGGAGTCGTGAGTGGCATCATTGGTATAGTATACTTATATTTTGCTTAATGATTTAGATACTTAGGTATTTCGCTCTTATATAAGCAGATGGCCTAGACAAATGGCAAACGCTTCGAATCTATTCCATATCGACAATCGTATACGCCTTAG
>DWJN01007243.1:0-10121 GCA_018248895.1 Carystus phorcus | reverse complement strand
TTAAACGCGTTGACAGTAAAAAGCCGTTTGTCACATCTATAAATTTAAACACCCAGTAGGTACAGAGTTGTTATTGGTCAATCTTTTTCTCCGTGTTTTGTGAACTCTTTGGATTGGATAAATAATAGTAGGAAATGTTGAAATCTATTTGTCTACTTTAATTAGAATTGGCAACGACAGCAAGAGAATTATGATATTGCAGACACGCGAATGTTGATATTTTGTATTTTTGTAAATTTACATAGAAAAGATTTGTGTCTTGGCTGAAAACTTGAGAAGAATGGGTCGCCGAAACCGTGGTGTTAACAAGTTTGCTCAAAGAAAACGAGACCGGAAGGAACAAGTACATTTTCATCACACAATGCGGATATTTATGTATCATGAATTTTCCTGTTTATATAATATTTTTTTGTATTTTAGGAACTTAATCCAACGGTAAAGCCTACCAGCGATACACGGAAACCATACGAAGAAATTGTAAGGGAAAATGCTGCATTTGAGGAATATTACAAGGTAATGCCTATTTATAGGTTAAGTATTATTGTTTGTTTTGGAGTGAATAATGAAGGAGGATGGCACATATGGAGTTTTGTTCATACTATTGTCAATGCAATTTATTACGATTTAGTACGTTAAATGTGAGAGAGTATTTTACTCAGCTGGGAATTACAACAGTTACTTAAATTATTGATGATCACTTCATATAGTAAAAATTACTTTCCAGACTCAGAATGTTTGTCCAGAAGATGAGTGGAAACAATTCATGGAAAGCCTGAAAGAGAACTTGCCGACTGCTTTTAGGATAACAGGCTCAAGGGGTGAGGCAAACGAGCTACTGCGGATAGTGAAGAGTGAATACTTCTCTGAACTGCTCAGTGGTCATGTTCAAGCGGAGGGCAGTGAGGAGCAGATCAAGCCCATTAGTCTACCTTGGTACTAATTGTTTTTTTAAACATTATCACATCTATACTTCTTTCTAATTGGAGCTAAAATAAATGTAAACGAAGTCTTGCCTAGCCACAACTAACACCCAGATGCAATAAACTTTTTATTATATTATCAGTAACTCAAGGTTTGTGTTTGTGGGTTAAAATTTCTTATTTAATGTTTATTATTGACAAATTAAATACCTTTTTCAATTAAATGTAGCAATAATTAAAAGGCATAGTTACATTTATTTGCTGAATTAAATAAATAAATAACAACACACTCATAGCCCCACACTAGGATACTCTGTAGGTACCCGTGGGTACTAGGGTACCATGGACAACACAGAAAGACAATTAGACAGACACTCAGATCAAGAACAGACATTTAAACTCATCATTCAAATTTCCACCTTGCTGGGAATCAAACCCAAGACCCTTTAAATGGCATTCCAGCTTGGTAACCATTACGCTCTTAAGTTACCGATGACAGTAAAAAAATGTTTTCTTCTGTTAGATTGTGCAACTTTCTCCCCATATCCACTAAAATGAACCTTGCCACTTTATTTTAACTAATCTTGACTAGGCTGATGAGCAACAATAAAAACATGAGGGACTCCACAATGCCAATTCATATTAATTTCATATTTAAGCTTCGCAAATATGACCATATGTCAGAGTTTTGTGCTAAACTCAAGTTATGTTTACACAGATATACAGTTTTTATATTTTTCTTTCTTTTTTTTGTGTGCGCCGCTACACTTGAGTAACATATCATTATTTCTCTATGCCCTTGATGTGTTGTCTGGAACAAATTACTATGTATCAATAGGGCCACCTAATGTTGTTTATTTCCATTTCTTATTGTGACATTTTCTGTATATTTTGAGATGTACAAGCAATATCTATCTATATTGCTAACTATAGCTACTGTAACTTTCACTGCAACACAGTCATGGTGTTATACAGACAGTACTAATCAAAATAAAAGCACAGTACCACTATATTTTGTGTAGTACAATAAATTCAATGAATTCTTTCTATTTTTTTATATATATAGATAAGTTAGTGCATGACCACTACCCCCCCTGATAGTAAGTTATGATGTAGATTTAGGTAGTAAAGCGCATCAACTGAGTAACTTTCTATTTAATGATAATAATATGTATGTACAGCTGTAAAATGTGCATGTTACGGGTTTTAATGCTCATTAAAATAAACATTTTACATGTTTCATTTTATGTTAACAAACCTTTTGATCAGGTACCCGGGTGGCTTGGCATGGCAACTCCGTCTGTCCCGTACAGACATCCGCCGAAACGAAACCTTGTACAAGCTTCACAACTTCCTGATGGCCGAGACAGCCGCCGGCGGCGTCTCACGGCAAGAGGCCGTGTCCATGATACCTCCTGTAGTTTTGGAAGTTGAACCACATCATAAGGTATTTTTTATTGATTTGATTTTTTTTGGTTGGTACTTGTTAGATGTGAAATGAAATCATTTATTCGAAGTAGGTTTTTATTAACAGTTTTTGAAAGTCAACTACGCCATCGCTTTGACAAAGCCCTACGAAGAGTAAGTGGCCCTGGAAGAAGAAGCGGCAAGCAACTCCCAAGGAGCTTTTTTCCAACTTATAGTCACAGGCACCACTTAGATATTACTGTCTTGATGTCTCCATATCTGTTAAGAGTGTTATTCTCTTAACAGCATAAGTCTTCTTGACAAGGTGTGAATATGAGGACTCCATTGCAATCGAGAGTATGCCCAAGAAATATTGTGAAATTTATTGATTCAAGTACTTCCTCATTTAAAATTATTTAAGTTGATACGTGTTTCACATCCGGTAGCGTGAATTTATTACATTTGGATTTTTTATATTTAATATCAACTTATTACATACAAACCAATGCAACACATGCGCAACAGCATGATTTACATCGTCAAGTTGTTTTCTTGTGTGTGTTTCTTCTATCGACTCTTAAATCAGGGAGGTGACATCAGCCAATAATACTGTCTGAATATATGAACATTATCATTGGTCATCTCATACTAATATATGAAGCTGAAGAGTTTGTTTGTTGTTGAAAATGTTGGTTTTGCTGATGGACCACACTAGATCTAAATGTATATATATCCAACAGCATAAACAGAATAAAAACGAATGTATTGTTATACATTTAAGTTGAATTTTCTTTTATTTTTTTAATTTGCGTAGCAATTCGCGCTGGGTACAACTAGGTTTATATAAAAAAATAAATAATACACAAATTGATTTTAGGTTCTGGACATGTGTGCTGCTCCCGGCTCGAAAACAGCTCAACTCATAGAGTTCTTGCATGCTGAGGAGGATAAAATGCCAACAGGTGAAATACAAGTTGCAGCATGATATTCATCTCGAATACATTATTAACCATTGTCGTATCTCGTATCCCGTAACTCCCTACAGATCAAATTAAAATAAATCTTGTTTAGTTTGTAAAATAAAAATAAATGAATAACCGAAGTATACTGATATATCCCCCTAGACGTTACCTCGGCATTACACTAGTGTCTTCTACCAATGGTGCAATATGATATGGTAATCGATTAGGGCAGTATCGAGAGCGAGAATGACGTTGATGTGGCTCGGTGCAGGTCTGGTGGTGGCCAACGACGTCGACAACAGTCGGTGCTACATGCTGGTGCACCAGGCCAAGCGACTCAACTCGCCGTGCGTGCTCATCTGCAACCACGACGCGGCGCTGCTGCCCTCTATGGAAATTGCCGACCCCCAGGTGAGGACCGTCACTCGTGTGGTTGGATTATGGTCTATGGTATGATCGGCTTGTAGACGGACGTGAGAAACTATTAATGTGCACATTCCTATATTCTGCAGTACCGATAAATGGATGAGTAAACTGGGCGTCGGACAATAGATGGAATGTTGACATTTTCAATTAGTATCTTTGGCCATTAATTAGGAAAGATAATCGCCAGCAAATCATTCGAGTTCACCAGAAACACCGGCTACTACCTTTCATATACGACCGTTGTTAGTGATGAGCGTAAAAGTATAATTGTCGTCCAGGAGGGGGGCGGCGGGCGGCCGCTGAAGTTCGACCGCGTGCTGTGCGACGTGCCGTGCTCGGGCGATGGGACGCTGCGCAAGAACCCCGACATCTGGCCCAAGTGGAGCGTCGGCAACGGGAACAATCTGCACGGGTACCCTCCTTCCTCCTTCCTCCCCATCCAATCATCTGTTTCTGATGCGTCAGAGTAATCATTCGAATGGGTGAAATCGAATCAGCCGGTGCTATAATAAAATTTGAACATTGTTTAAAGATGTTATCCCCAAGATGTTTACTACTAAATTCAGTTAGATATCTTAATATATGTATATAACTCACAGGTGACCGACTGACTGACACAGTGATCTATCAACGCACAGCTCAAACCACTGGACGGATCGGGATGAAATTTGGCATGCAGGTAGATGTTATGACGTAGGCATCCGCTAAGAAAGGATTTTGATCATACTACCCCTAAGGGGATAAAATAGGAGATGAAAATTTATTAACGCGGGCGAAACCGCGGGCTTTTGCTAGTTCTATTATAAATCTTTACACGAATACTAGACGAGATAACGGCAGGTGTCCTTGTCTGGTGCGAGTGCAGCATTCAGTTCCGCATCGTCCGGCGCGGCTGCGAGCTGCTGGCGGTGGGCGGGCGGCTGGTGTACTCCACGTGCTCGCTGAACCCGGTGGAGAACGAGGCGGTGGTGCACCGGCTGCTGCAGGCGGCGGCCGGCGCCGTGCGCCTGGTGGACGCCGCGCACCTGCTGCCCGGCCTCCGCTTCCACAAGGGTACGTCGCTACCTACGTCGACGTCAATATTTTCCCCGTCGTGTAATCTTTGGGACATAATCCACTTTTATTATGGTTGTAGTGGTTATGTGGAATATTTACCCACTTTTGGGTGCTAGTTCTTAAAAGTAGGTTTCACAATATTTACTTTCCAACTTTTTTAACAATTTCGTAAATGAGTTAGTCTGGTATACTTTGTATCTCAGTGTACTGTGAGTCCAATCCAAAATTGCAATATTGACTAACATCGGTTGGTATTTATGAGTAGCAGAGCTTTGGCCCTGGACATACAAATAAATAGGAGTAACAGTTTATGGAACGCAGGTATGACGCACTGGCGGCCGGCGTCCAAGGACATGGTGTTCTACGACAAGTTCGAGGACGTGCCCGAGCGCTGGCGGACCGTGGTGCGCCCGCAGATGTTCCCGCCCGCCCCGGACCAGCTGCACCGCTACGAGCTGGACAAGTGGTCAGTGTTACCGGTCGACTTACATATCTCTTGTTCTTTTATGGTTAAAACATAATTATATGTATTTTTTATTTTGTTGATATTTTAAAGATTGCATTTAAAATGAGAAATCAAATAATTTTATTTCCGTAGATACTGTGATTTTGTGTACCCGATCTCTTTTATGTACAATAAGTTAAAGCATTTAGCTTGAAGTGGCGATAGATGCCCCCCGGACGGCCGGCTCGCCCGGTTGTTCTTTCATAGCGATACAATTTTTATCACCAGTTTTGAATTCATATTAACTAGAAATCTTCTCAGCATCAGAATCCTACCGCACCACCAGGACACGGGCGGATTCTTCGTGGCGGTCTTCGAAAAGACTGAGCTCATGCCTTGGGAGAAGAAAAACGGCGACTCGCAACCGGAGACGGGTACCGAGGCGAAGGAGGAAAAGAAGGAGCCGCCCAAGAAGAAAAGAAGAATGGGCGGCTACACGGAAGATCCCTTCGTGTTCTTCTCCGGCGAAGAGGAGGACGTGTTTCCCTCTATCAAAGCGTACTACGACTTGAGTCCCGAGTTCGACGCCGGGTGTCTCCTGACGCGGTGTCGCGTGGGCAAGAAGAAGAACATCTACCTGGTGTCGCCGGCCGTGCGCGACGTGGTGCGCCGCAACGAGGCCCGGATCAAGATCATCAACACCGGCGTCAAGACGTTCGTCCGCTGCGACAATAAGAAAATGTCCTGCGCTTTTCGGTAACGCAATACGTATACTTATGCACATCTCAATACCGTACTCCGTACATATATTTCATCATTACACGCACCTTCCTACGTCAATAATCATAAAGTACTAGTAAGTTCTTGGTCTAATTAAATAGCCGATCCGTGGCAGTCAAGAAAAGGTCGCTCGACGGTATTACATTAGGACGAATTTGCTGTCGAATCAAAAAGAGTGGTAACTAAACATGCGGGTTAAAAACCCTTCTACCATGCACGAATATTGTTCGGACGAGTCTGTTTCGTCCGATCGTCAACGCGAGGGACCGGGCGCAGGAGCCTAACGAACGGTGCACGTTTCTAGATTATCGCAGGAGGGTCTCCCGAGCGTGTTGCCGTACGTCGGGGCGGCGCGGCGCGTGGCCGTGCTGCGCGAGGACCTGGTCACCGTGCTGCAGTGCGACACGCCCGCCACGCCGACCCCGCTCGCGGCCTTCTCGGAGCGCACGCAGCTGCGGGCGCGCGACCTCGGTGAGCTCCTCGTTCGACAACATTACACGCTTCTCAACTAAACTTGCTTCAACCCAGTATTGAACTGCAACCGGTCGCGACCACCACCGAAGCACCGTGCAACGTCTTCGTTCTCGATCCCTCATTGCTCGAATACCGTTTTCAGAAGTGGGCAGTTGCGTACTGGAGTACGAGGACGAGGAGTCGAAGCTGAGCCTGAAGCTGGTCGGGTGGCGCGGCGTGCAGTCGCTGCGGGCGTACACCGCGCGCGCCGACACCGTGCACTACCTGCGGCTGCTGGCCGCCGACTACACCAAATACGGTGAGTACGCCGCCGCCGTCTGCCTCCACATCTCACAGAAACGGCCTCTCAGATAAAAAAAACTGAGTCACTCATTCGACTGCCTGAACTGACGCTTTTCGCTCATTCTGCTTCCAGATGTAAACAAATTCAAAAAGGCGACGCCTGAAGATCAGGAAGCCTCGTTAGAAGCCGCGGAACTCACCTCCGGGCCCTCTCCTGTCGCCAGTGACGCCAACGGAAGCGAAGACAAGGACGACCATGATAATAATTGTACATGACTAATAATTGTTTAGTTGATTTAAGCGTCGAATATATGAAATATAATTTTATACTTGATCTTTGTGTCATTCAATATACTGGCGCCACGCTCCACGGCCGGCCACGAGCCGCCTCCTGCATCATGTGGGAGACATTAAACCATATCTCTAAAAGCCTACGCAGACCGGGTCGGCAGTTTATTCGGATTTCATTGCATTGCATTGAAAGACGCGCCGCCGCCGCGGTTGCCGTGGCATACTGCGGTAGGAAACGGCATGCCTAGGACTCCGGCGCTCGTTGTTTTCGTCTTCTATAACTATTATTAGCCTGTGCACCTTCTTCTTTTGCAAAAATCGATATCAACACCAAATCCCGATCTACCATATTAAAACTGAGGCACATCGACACTCGATCAAACGCAACTAAAACTAAAATTGTATCGGGCAGCAGGAGCTGCCGAGACGTGCTTTGTTGTGCCACGGCGGCATGCCGTAAATGCTACAGAATCTAAGCGGCTAATGTGCGCTGACTGACGGCAAAATCCCTTGTCCTATCATCCCGAACTGCGTAGGTCCTAAAAGGATAATTCCCGAAGCGATAGCTTCCAAAAAATGTGGCATTCCAATGATTTTATTGAAGTGAAATTATATTCTAGATCTCTAAAAATAAATAATAAATAACTTTTCTGAAGTTTCAGTTCTGTCATGTGTGAATTGCACACACTCACAATTTTATTAGAGGTTGATGGTCCTTAAAAATCGTGAATAGTTTTAAGAGCACTTTGCTAGGGGCTCCTCCCGGAGCTAACATTCGTATGTAAATATTACAATAAATTACAGAAAGTGCAAAATCCAGTGGGGCAGCGGTGGTGTAATGAAAACGATATATAAAGTAAATCAAGAAACTTTATTCAGTCCACCTCACTGATGCGCTTGCTCATATATTTAATAACAACGAAACAGAATACAGCAAAAGAACAATTAAGTCTAAATTACATATATACACAATACAAAATAATGATGTTTACAAATAAATCAAATGTTCATCCCCAGCCTAGTAGCGGATTCAAAATGAGGATACAACTTTATTATGAATAATACGTCCTATGTAAAATGTATCGCAACGGAAGTGTCAAACTAGCATGGCGCCCCCTTTAGTCGGAGCCGGCGCGCACAGACCGTAGAGCCATGCTCGTTCGCTTCACCCACATAAAAAAACCGACTATAAACGAGCGAGAAGACGCTAAACATAAATAAAATAAATACAATTCACTAAGAGTAGCTTTTCAATAAATAAACATAAAATCTATAAATCCACCTATTCGGAGTCCTCACATCTGTGATAAGTATTTAATCTGAACAAAAACATAGATTAAGCTGGAAAATACTGTTAACTCTTAATATCTACTGTTCCTTTCAATATTTTCATAGTTAAATAGGCACAGCTGTATTATACCATAACATGGATATAAAACATTTAACACGGTGATATCGGTGACAGGAGTGCTAGAACTGCGAGACATCACATGTCATATCTGTGTGGAACCGTCCGTGACAGTCCTTATGGCGGCCACAGGGCCACAGGGCTTAACAATTTCAATTATCATATTTAACCCAAATTGTCTTTAGTGCGTTTTAAAGTGTTATAATCTAACTCAAACATTGTATTTTTTGCGTTAAATGTTTTTATAAACAAGTTAAAAAATCAATTAGGTTTTTGCAGATTTTAACGCACTCGTTGCCTGTACGCTGTAGTAGTTAGAGTATGGACCCACCACCACAGCTATCACACGAACAGTAATTTGATACACCAAACAGTTGGTATACCTACTTAATTAGTTTCTTAAGAAATATCTCCTTACCTACGTATAGTTAACAATAGATACATAACAATCCTTTCAAAACTTAAATGCGCATTTCTCTTTCTGATTGATTTGTAAAAACACAAAATAAATTACACGATCAAAAAAAATATTTAGGTAAGTACAATAATCGAAAAAAGAATACACTTATGCATTAGGTATAATCCTTTCGTATAAGAATCAGTCCAATTCACATTATAATACTTTCTGCCTTACATAGGTACATAACTAGGTACTTTACGTGATTTTGAGCCAATTTTATGAAATGCGCTTTTACGTGACGAGATATTGAACATTGGGATTCGGGAAAGAATTAATTTTACAGTGCGTGTCACTCGGACTTGTAATCACAATGAGACAACGTAATTACATTAACAAAAATAACTACATATATTTTATATAAACCATTATAATTACGAGGTATTTGTATTTGGTCAATCCAACGTTACTTAATAAAAAAATATAAAAATACAGGTGATATTTGGTCATACGGGATGTAATTAAGGAAAAATTAATTTACCTAGTACTTACTTAGCGCACTAGCGCAATGTATAGCAAATTAGTTCTCAACATTGAGTAGGTACCTATAGTCTAAATAAGATATGTGAGATTGTGAGGTATATCAGTCAAATGGACTTTATTGTTGTTCTATTATGTACTTACAGGTTTTAACAGTATTTTAATATAATCCTCATAACCTACTCAATTATTACTTAAATTTTCTATAATCACTATCTTAATTCCATTTAAAAATTAAGTATAATCAAATTGCAACCAACATGCCTTTTGCTCCGCGTGGAAAGTTTAAATGCCGATATTTACGATCCTTTTTCTATGTCAAATATAATTAAGCCGTTAAATAAATATTATACCATAAATAAATATTAAGGACGTACGGGTGGCCAAATAGCTGCTACTTATTATTTATTTTGGTCAGTAAATAATTACATTATTTACAATCCTAAATGAAGAGATCGCTAATTATGTATTTTTGTTAAACAAATGTCTAAACGTAAGCTTTAAAAGTGTAACTAGGTACTTAAAATTGTTCAAAACTACACGAAATAACTGCTAAATTTATTGAAATCTCCATACCTATACAAAGTTCAACCTTTGCGAAATACGGTCCAGTGGTACGACACAGGTAGGGCCTACGAAGTCGGGAGATCGGCCCTCCCTTCGACACTACACTTACAACTAGACGTTCCACTAAATACCTTACGCCTACTGATAACTGTTGTACCGCGGTGAT
>DWJN01007242.1:0-10122 GCA_018248895.1 Carystus phorcus | reverse complement strand
AATAATAAAATCATTTATTCGGAGGAAAACATTACAAAAGTACCAAAAACAGTAAATTTAAATTTAAGTACAGGGTTAGCCGCAGTGCAGTCATGTTTTATAACTCGCAATGTTCCGCCAACATAGTTTATTATATTGATTACTGTCTCTTACTGAAGGGTTTATTAGGGATTAGTTTCGACAAGTTTAATTAACCGTGACTAACTTTTAACGTGACGTTTAAAAAGCGTGCCTACAAGGTCTCGATAAAATTAGCGATGAAACGCTTTTATGTCGCCGATAAAATTAATATGTTTCATGATTTATTGGTTACTAGTGTGTACTACGATAGGTCTACCCTGGTGTACTGTACCTTGGATCATTTGTCTGTTTTAGTTGGACGAATATTTTTAGCAACATGTTATAAAGCTTATAACCTTCCTCGGTAAGTGTATCATTCAACACAAAAAAGAAATTTAATTCGAATGAATAGTTCCTGAGATTAGCGCGTTCAAACAAACAAATTCTTTAGCTTAGCTTCAAATGTTGTTTAAACTGGGACTCGATCACTGTGCCGTCTTTGTTAGTGCATTTATTATAGCTAATGCTACGTTATGGACCGGAAATTAGAGCGAAAAAATAAACCTAAAATGCACTCAATCATTTCTTCTTAAATTATACGTATCGGTCATGAGAACAGTTATCTGCGCAAAAAATATTTTATTGTGAATATATAAACAACGGTTTAATGGCGGATGCGATATATGAAGTTATTAAAAAGGATTAATAATAACGAAACACTCATAGGCCTATTTCAGGACTCCAGGTAGTGTGAGTCCCATTAAAAATACATTTTCACTCCATTGCAGTTTATTCATGAAATACTTTCTTAAGGTTATCCAATCTTATCGCGAATGATAACACATGTTTAGAAAAGAATGACAAGTTACCTTACGTCATCTTTGTTATCGAATAATTATGTAATTTTTGGAATAGCATTTACTTTAGATATCCAGATTTCCATTACTTATAACGGGTTTCATAAATTTAGTAAACAATTTTAAACAGACTGACTGATTTACAAAATAATACTACGACTGGATAAATTGAGTTGAAATTTCAAATTATTTCGTGAAGTTTAGAAAACACTAATTACAAACAAACAGAATTTCATATAACAATCGTAGGCTAATCGAGACTTCGGGCGTGGTCACGGCCCATGTAATTGGCTTGCAACACCCGACTTTAACATACCTTATATCAATTCTTGTAATAAAATATAAATTCGCGAGGCTTTATACTTTATGCTACTATAAAATCACAGACAATCTTTTAGAAGTAGCGACATCTATGATGTTACAATAAAACTAATTAATAGTCCATGATTTAATCGCTAAACTCTTATCTTTCTAAAGGCTACGAAGTTCATCTAAGACCTTAAAAATGTGTAACAATCTTCTGTCAAATGTCCACACTACATAATACAATGGATTTGTACACACATCCACACATGTTGTACACTATGATGAATCACTGTATGAAACAAAATATGGTCCAATCAATTGTACACAGTCCATTTACCGCAACACTTGGCTAGCGCACTGTACAATAAAATTCATCGCCTTTAGGACTCTTCATCGCATAATTAGTTAACTGTCATTGCATTACGACTGCATGTGTGTATGTATGTAATTATGTCACTGCAGTAACGAAGACCGGTGGCTTTCTGTATGTTAATTGATACTACGAATAAACATGAATGAATTAATTGCGGAAAAGAATTGCTTGGCATGGACGATGCATTGACAATTTAAGTTTTCAAATTAGATACTTCAGGCATTAGTTGCCTATTTAAGGATCACTTTATATTGTAAAGCATTGGTGTAAAAAATAATAGCTTATACCTTGTAAGAAAAGATAATAAGTTTGTCAATGCACAAAAAAAACAAACGACTTCAATAAATTTTTTTTTGGGTCAATTATTGACTGATTTCATTCTGTCCTACTACATTACAAGTTTAATTCTGGAATAATATCCGAATAATATTGGAAATCTATATCTTCATAATTTTTTGTATATATGTACATATTTTTTTTGTTTTGTTTTTTTTCTCTTGTTTTCCATTTTTTTAACACCTACTTTCAGCTTTTTCCACATCCACCCAGGGTCGAATGGTAGACAGAGTCGTTAGGCATTAAATACCCTTTATTACTTATTTTAATAGGTGACATAAATAAATAAATCAAATGAGCTGTGTTAAATATTGCGATCCCGAAGTAATACGCATAAGTAAATGCGCGTTATAAGGGATAACTCAAAAACAACACGTCGGTTGTCTGTCGAAAATGTCGTTCAGATTTATATGCGACTACAAACAACAAACACCAGCTTTCGAACAAAAAGATCATAGAAATCTGTACACCCAGTAAAGTTATTAACTATCACACTGAAATTTACAGAGGAATTCAGGACTTTCTTTTTCGGTTAAAAAATAAAAAGTATCGCCATTTTCATAAATAATTGCAGTTTATCCTTTAAAATACTTTTTCTGATCAACGGATCCTATCAATGTAGATGCACTTTGGGATGATATCTTCAACTCACAACGACTCACTGAGCAAGTCTCATACTTTCTATTTCTGTTTAATGCACTTATCAATACGGTAGAATGACGTGTGAGAATGTGTGCGGGTCACATTTCCACAGATTATATGCGTATAGCGCATTCCTTGCTACAGCTTAGAAACCTCGCAATAGATTAATACTATAAACTGTAACCACACGCAGTAATCTACTAATGTTTGCAAAAATACCTGCTATCATTAGCTATCTGAATTCCAGTTGACTTATCAAATCTGAGCAAATGATAAAGCTGCATGTGTATTTTGTACACAAATATCTAAATAAATTCACTATCTCAAGACAGCTGATTCAGCGATGAGATCATTTATTACTGAATGTTTGATTGCGTTGATTAATTACTAGCTGACCCCAGCAAACGTTGTTTTGCCATATAAATTATTGCTGCTCCTCTCCTATTCCTCTTAGCGTGATGTTATATAGCCTATAGCTTACCTCCATAAATGAACTATCTTACACTAAAATATTTTTTCAAATCGGTCCAGTAGTTGCTGAGATTAGCCCGTTCAAACAATGAAACAAAGAAACTCTTCAGCCTTATATATAGCCGTATATACTAAATAAAAAAATTGAACAGCACATATACAGGGCTGATTGAATTTATTTTTGGATTGATTTTTGCAATGATTGTTGTAAATATATTTTTAAGCCCTCTTCCAATTTTAATTTGATTAAAAAATAATAAAAACAAATTCATGAATCTTAAGTATGTCTGTAGGATAAATCCAGAAAGGTATTTTCTATTTAACATTAAGGTTGTCATACGCATCAAGTCAACAAGCCTCATCTCCAAGGTCAGGAGTCTCTTCACTTGACCTGATCTCTTCAAGGAACACTTCACTCCACTTGACTTAATGCGACAAATGAGTACTATGATCCTCACGCTCCCCTAAACCCGAGTCAGCCCTCGATCGTACCTTAAATTTATGCGAAAGGAGATGCAAGTTTTTGACCAGAAATCAATTAGATCGTTTTACTAAAAGTTTTCTTAAGATATTAATAATAGTGTTACAATTGTATACTTGTAGGTGCTCATCTTTTAGAGATCTGAAATCTCTATATTTGAACGAGATTAAAAAAAGATTTCAGCAAATGGATAGATGGATGGATATTTAAAAGTTTTCTTAAGATATTAATAATAGTGTTACAATTACTATATACTTGTAGGTGCTCATCATTTTAAGGATCTGAAATCCCTACATTGAACGAGATTAAAAAAAGATTTCAACAATAATAATAATGATAGATAAGTATTCATAAAATCATAAATCGAATGTTAAAATCTACATGATAATTGTACTACAAAATTTCTTTCGTCGTTATCGCGAAGGTTTTATATTATAGCGAAAACCAAGAATAAGGTCAGTGATACACTGTTCGTTAACCTTGACGGTTTGTTTGTAACCTTTACAACAAAAGCTATGATAGCGTGCAGCCTCGATCACACGAAAAATGTGTGTTCAGCGTTATTTTAGCTAAGGAACTGGATGACTGGCGTGGTGCCAGCAATAGTAGAGACAGGGTATAAGAATTGTGTTTTAAGTTTCACTATAAACTGAGAAGTAGTAATACTTATAAGGTCACCCATAGTTTTGTTTTAGTTCAAATTGATGCCATAATTGTTTCTAGGTAGGTTAAATCATCTAGGACAAAGATTTAGATTTATTTTTCTTAGGACAAAGATTTTCTGTACAATCTCAAAGACAAAATGACATTACCAACACTTTAGATAATCTGAGTTTTAGAGTTTATGATTGAAGAACATTTTTTTTATGTTTAATTTAAGTTTTTATATTTAATTACATAATAATCAATGACCATATAATAGCAACTCTTTTTTTCAATCACCACAATGGCACCTCCAAACTTAATAAAATCCTATTCACGATGTTTCTGTATACTCCCACGTCAAAAGCGGACTGGAACGCTAACGCGAGCAAGCTGTTCCAGTCATTCGCGATTCGCATAACAAATGACGAGGCAAACAGGGTCAGCCGGGTAGCATTGGGACAGATACATAAATTGATGGATAATCGAAGTACACCAGATCATTTAAAGGACGAAAGGGGATAAATTCGTGCAATTCTTACGAACACTCTTCAATATGTACTTTATAGATCACTTAGAGGCAGGCTACAGTTAGACTTGCTCGAAGGTCATTGATCAACATAGTTCTTTAAATTATTACTTAGTCCCTGGGTCGTAATCACTGTCCGAACAAATTGGGAGAACTTTAGATCCTAGAAAAGTTTCAGTACAAATTGTAGAGTAAAAGTCTTCTCAAAGCCTGATCACTTGCTCGAAGCTCATTGGTAAACATAGGTCTTTAAATTATTACTAAGTCCTGGCGCGTAAACGCTGTCAGAATAAATTGGGAGAACTAGAAATCCTAGTATAAAAGTTTCCGTACCCATTGTAGTGTAAAAGCCTTCTCAAAGCCTGATCTCCCGCTTACGTTATCCAATAACTGCTGCGGTCCTTGTAAATATTGTCGTGGTAGCGAATCTGCCGTCTAAAAGTCAATTGCTAAGTCTGTGCAGACGCAGTATCCACAATAAAGGCCGTAAAAAGGATGTATGTAGTTTTAAAATGTGTGTTCAGCGTTCGACCTCCAGAAGTTAAAGCTGGCTGGATGCCAGTAATGGCGGAATAAACCGTAAGGCAAATTGCAAGGCGATATAAAGCAGCGTACGTGGATGATCACTTGTGTACTATCGAATTAACAATCGAAAATGCATGCCATCTAGTGTTAAATTCTCATATCTTCTATAAGATCTTTTCTAAAGCGGCTAACGTATATAAGACGAAACTATATTCAGAATTGTTTACCACCCAAATAATAGATCTGATGTCAGGCAAACTAATTGAAGAAGTTTTATTTTTCCGTTCAAATATTACATTTACCAGAAAAGTATTTTCTTGATCTTAATTTAGCCTTTTCTTCTAAATTAAGGTTCTAGGAAAGGTTCCATTATATTATGTCACGACGAGCCACCTTACACAAAGTTATTTATGAGGTAAGTTTTTTAGGGAACCTCAAGAATTTTGTAATTTTATTCTAGTTTACCATCGTAAAGATTGCCCTGTCTATCTGTCTGTTCCTCTGGCAAATTGCCATTGTCGCTCGTCTTGTGGACATTTCATATTAACCCAATAACGAGTTTCGCACTGGCCTTTTGGAATAGTCAGGAACAAACCGAATAGTGGTTGATTAAAACGAAAAAATGCAGAGCTTTAAATATGAATGTGGGAGGTCATTTAAGAAAGATGTGGTCCTCGATGGATCCTTGCAAGATGCATGGATTACTTGTATACCTATTTAATTGTAGAAAAATACAGCAACGGCTAAGGTAACAAGTTAGACGAGTAATTAGTGGCATTTTGGATTTTGTTATGAATTTATTATTATTATTTAACTTTAATTTTAATTGCAGTACTTTGATTGAAAACTTTCGGAATTTTAATTAACCACTAACTAATTTACCACTGCTTCTGCTTAGAGCATGCGATAGTTCGCAGTGTTTTGGATCTAGAAGTTATGCTCTGTTATGAAATGCCCTTAAATTCAAAGCCGCCCAAGCTGCCTTAATAAGATATTCTGAAACTCGGATACCATAACCATTCAATCTGTTCAGCATGGTGAAGTAGGCACCAGATCCTCGCACTAACGTAAAAAACGTCCTGCAAGGGTATGCTATTGAATCGTAACCTTGTTAAAACGCAAATAATATTTGCGTAGAAAACTAAAAGGTCGTAACTCACACCTTTGGTGAAGATACACTTTTTACACTATATTGTTGTCAATAGCGTATGAAATGCATTTTCGCCTAAGGCGTGAGTTACGACTGTTTCGTTTTCTCCCGTCAATATGTTCACCATAAACGTAATTCTCGGTGTCGGCAGTCACAAGGAGTGACGTCTGACCCGTCTGGCGTTGAGCCAGTTTCTCTCTAATAGTGAACGTTTTACATTGCCCAGTAACGCGACTTGCACTGGCTGGCAGTGTCCGCAGCCAAGACGGAGTACATCAATAACGGTCGTAGATTAAGTTGTACTCAGTACTAAGGAAACTTGTTAAGCAATTTGACCTTGGTATGTTGTTTTATTTCCAAAGTTTGGGCGAAAGAATATGAGTTACAATTCTTTGAGTTTCGAAACTACTGGTCGAAAAAATTATATAATATACTAGTAGACTTGGTCATGCGTTGCTGTGACTAAGGTTCTAATTTAGTTCTAATTTTGTGAAATAATTATCTTATACCGCCATCTGTAAGAATCTTATGAAACTAATTCTTTGTAAGATATTAAGCAAACATTTTTCAATAAAATAATATTGCGACGACCTATAAATTGAGATGTAACCTATCCTATCTTTTAAGTTGGATTAATCTGGACACTAATTCAATCTCATGTCCCATATAAAAATATTTAACATACATATGTAAGGAATGTTTCGTATTTACGATTTCCCTGACCTTTTCGCCAAGTAATTCCACTTTTATGTATGAAATTTTCACAACTCAGAACTCCTGGCGCCTCGCCAAGCGGCGAGCTTAGTCGTTTGTGAGCAAAATGATACGGTTGCATGTTTCGATGGAGAAATACTGAAATTCTTAATTTTGAGTGCGAAGAGTAGGTAGTTTTCGTGAAGGAAGCAGGAAATTTGAATTGAATTAAATTGTGAAGAGTAAACCTTTGCAGCACTGTTTGAGAATAATGTATCGATGCAGGTGTTGACATAGTTAAGAGTTTTAGTAGAACAGTAGAGCAGAAAGCTAAATATTTTATGTATAATACATTCAATATTATTATTGCTCAGTACACATTTGACAAAATGAGTTACGGCCGAATTTAGACCGCAGAGTGGGTTTATCTATAATCTAGTTTGAATTGAATAAGTGAATAGGCTTATTCATTTTATTACAAAATGACCTAGTTGATGAGCGAATTATAAATCATTCAATAATGTCCAAAAATAGCAGACATTTACAATTAGGTGACATATTCAGTTCTCTGACTTTCCCTTCGTTTTTATTTAAATTGACGTAACCTTAAGTATACACACAATTATTACATTACAGTGTAAAGTATGTTTAGTTTAGTAGAATTACGAAGCTAACAATACAACTACGGTTCGTTACGTTTTAGTATCCCTAGGTTACGCTTTGTCTTTCTTAGTTCTCACGATGCTTTAATAGGTTTCTTTCCAATCTATCCTTACGTCTTTCTCAAGAATTTTCCTTTGGGGACAAATTAATCTTATAAGTATTTCCTCTTTTGATTTCCTTTTTTATATTAACTGTCCCAAAATGTACTTCTATTAATTATTGTGCTCATCTACAAACATATTAAAAAATAAATTATAATTCTTTGGTGTGTTTATTTGTTTTTCACGATGGAAACGTTTTCCCTTTACCGTGGCATTTTCGTTTTCGACTGTACAGTTGATCGTCTGGGGTGAAATTCCCGTTCTTATATCTAATACGTTAGAGTTCACACATGTTAATACAATATTGAAGCTTGCTACGAGCCCCTGAATAAAATATGCCGATAAAACGCGACCTCATGTCGAGGTGGGAACGAAATACGAAGCGGACTGACGGTTAACTCTGCCGGTTGATAGTGAACTTGCAAATGATGTTTTTGGTGTATCATATTAAGTTTTTTTATTGAAATTTCCACTAAAGAATTAAAATGTTGTAAAATATTGTATTCATCCATTCTAAATCCAAGGTATTCGTTAAGCGAGAATAGCGTTACATTAGGTTACATAAGGCCGCTGAGTTATGTAGTATCCAAGTTAATTTTAACAATTGAGTGGTGGTAGATTTTCTTACGGACCTCAATAACTACTCTTTCTTTCATCAATCAATCGCTGAATGTTTATTAATCTGTTAAGATTCTTTCCTTCTATGTAGTTACATGGAATATGAAATTTTTTCAACTACTTATGTCGTATATAACGGTTTCAGATATCGTCTCGAAATTTTAAATATTTACGTACGTATTTTATTCACAAGTTCATTATTTATTGTCTCGAGTAAAACCAACCCTCTTGAATTTGTAAGTAGTGAGTGCTATTCTCAAAGGATGGTACAGTTTAATTTCACCTAGAGACCACCGAAACGTGGCGATCACATTCGGAGCTTAAGGTAAAGTCTAAACTGTATTACTGAAGAAAATCTTTGTGTTTTCGTATCTTTTTCATGTCACTCCAAATTTTCGAGACTCTTTTCATAATGACATAGGTTATGAGTTAAAACAAAATCATCGCAATTGTGGAGTTAATTAATGGATAAGATGACTTTTGCTGAAGCCTACTGTTTTCCTTCGCTAGAATAAGTTATGAATAAACAAGTACATTTTTAAAACATTTTATTGTGTCAATGGTCACAATGCCTTATCGCTGTCCAAGTGGCCCTGGGTTTGATTACTAGCGAGGTGGAAATTTTATTGATATGAATTTCTGTTCTTGTTCTAAGTCTAGACTAAATAATGAAAATATACACTGTTTGGCCCTGAGAAAAAAGATAACGATTGATCATGACATGTGAGAAGTTAAGAATGAAAATGCTTTCACTAACTTAGGGCGTTCTACCACACGTCAGTAGAAGTAAAAACACACATGAAATACTTAGGCTTAACCTTAAACGGGAAGTGGAACTTCAAGCCGCACTTTGCCCAGCTTGCGCCTAGGCTGGTTACAACCGCTGCTGCGTTAGGGAGGCTGCTGCCTAATGTAGGAGGTCCAGATCCGACCTGCAGGCGACTCTATGCCGGGATCATTCGAAGCATGGCACTATGCGGAGCACCGATTTGGGTAAACGCCTTTACAATAGGAAATAAGATCTTGCTGCGGAGACCACAACGCATAATTGCAGTGAGGGCTATACGGGGCTACCGTACGATCTCATGGACGGGAGCTACAGTTTTAGCAGGCGATCCTCCCTGGGAACTTCAGGCTGAGGTGCTTGCAGAAGTATATCAACATCGGTCGACTTGGACTGAAGGAGAACGGGCAGAAACAACCGTCATAGAAAGGATTAGGCGTCGGGCTCAGAGAGTTATGATTGAGAGATGGGAAGTGGAGTTGCGAACACCTGCTGCTGGGTCGTCAACGGTGGAGGCTATCCGCCTCCACCTGGATCGATGGATTGGCCGGCGGCATGGGTCACTGACATTTAGAATGGTGCAAGTGCTTACGGGGCATGGGTGTTTTGGTAAGTACTTGCACCAAATAGCTCGACGGAAGGAGACGGTTGTCTGCCACGAGTGCAATGCTCCTGTGGATACAGCTATGCATACACTTGTAGACTGTGCGGCCTGGGGGCCACAGAGGCATGACTTAGTGTCAGTGATAGGCGATGACCTGTCAATGCCCAGGATAATAAATGCCATGCTTGATAGCGATGCTTGCTGGACTGCGGTAGCCTCCTTTTGTGAAAAGTAATGTCGTTAAAGGAGGCTGCGGAACGCGATAGGGAAGCCGCAGCTGCTGCCAA
>DWJN01007241.1:0-10122 GCA_018248895.1 Carystus phorcus | reverse complement strand
GCAAACAACTCGTGTCCTAGTTCTTCTACACGTGTCGGCGGCGTCAGCAGTCCTCGTAGGGTTCCGCTACGTAATTTATAGCAACCTTAGTAATATATGGGCACAACTAATAAAATTGGATATTTGAGTTTTTGGCATAAATGGGTTATATTGTTAAAATATTGTAATATTGTAAATTTGTAAAAATATTGTAATATTGTAAAAATATAACCCATTTATACCAAAAACTCATATCCAATTTTATTAGTTGTGCCCTTTGTAATTATTAATAATTATATTGTAAAATTATAAACCATTTATGCCAAAAACTCAAATATCCAATTTTATTAGTTGTGCCCATATATTACTAAGGGTGCGATGTATAAAAATGTTTGTTATTTTTTACTGTCCCTGATGGACTCTGAAATGGTAGGAGATAGAGTACTGATGTCTTTAGCAACTTTGTTCAGAATTCTCTGAAAAAGGTTTAACATCACAATTATATAGATCTTACATATGGTTGATGAGTTACAATTGAAAATGTTGATTTCTTGCTGATCGAACTAACTAGATCTACACACATACATAATATCCAAAAGTATTTCAATATACAGAATCAAAATTAATGTCAATAAGTATAAGTCGACTTTTCTTTAAAATTCATTCTTTAATTCTTAATAAAAAGTAGTATATAAGGTTTTTAACGTCAAAGGCAGCAGGCAAGTCGTCTATTAAATAATGAAGTTTGATTTTACGATCGCTATATAAAATCCATCGCGTGCACTCAACTTCATAATACCTTAATAGCAATCTCCACAAGTAATAAAATGTTGCAATAAAAAGGAACTAATTTATACACGTGGGGAGGCCGTGGGTTGGACGTTCGTAATAAATTGCAGTAATGGAAAAATGCTTCAGTGACATTATGTAGTCAGAAATATACATACATATATTGAATACCTAGTTAAAACTCAAGATTTAGATAAATGTAGTTGCAATGAGGTCATAGACATTTTCACGTTTAAAGACCATACATTTAATAGCGAAGATTGCATGAGTTCCCCCTATTTGTAGCTAATTAGGTCCTAGATCACCTAGGTATTTGATGAATGGATGAGGCAAAGGTAGCTGGTTCTAGGTTGAAGTGACTTGGATTTTTAGTAGTACCTTTTCGAGTAGTAGCCTCCTTTTCGAGGTACATAATTTTTTACTTGCTTTAATTACAGTGCGGGAAATCGATATAAGAAAATTATTAACACAAACAAACAGCTATTTTTGTGGTACAGAAAACGGCAGAAGCCATGAAACGAATTAATTATTCACAAAAATGCAGTTTCCTGTTATTTTGCGAGGAACACCAACAGGAGATGCCTATGGTGTTAAGCATTTTTATTGAAAGGTCACTGACCATCCGAGGGCTTGTTTATTCATTTGTGAGCTAATTGGGGACATTAATAAACATATTCAGAAAGCGGTACCGGGTATTGTTCGATATATCGAATTCACATGCCTGTATGATATGAATCATAATTGTCTTCAGGCATTTTCTTATTTCATTCATTATTTAGGTACAATATTACGACAAACAAAATACGACCAATTACTACAGTGTTAAGTCACGTATACCGCGATATAACTTGACACAAGTGTTTTAATGTAGCAGGCACGCGCTTCTGTGATAACTTCACTACATATGCTTTATTGATTTAAAACAAACGATACAGATTTTCATATCAATTGCGATATTTATCATTAATCCTCGTATTTCCTAGGGAACGAATGTTCGATCCGATAGTTGCTTCAGATTTTGGGCAAAGTCTAGTAATATTTTTCCCCTAGCGAATACGGGCTTTAGACCTTCACACAAGAGTTCCATAGAAATATGACTATTGAACATTCGATGAAGAAATATTCCATAATAGTATAACGCGATTATGAATGTCAAAAAAAAACTCGAAGTACTTACGTGTACTAAAATTTATTAGGTTATAGAAGAATTTTCACAAATATACATATAAAAAAGAAAATGATAAAAAAATTACAAATTTGATAATTTAATTGAATTTGATACACAAGAGTTTGATGACCTAATGATATTAATATGGCATAAATCGACGTAGATATATCCCTTGAAAAGCCTGGGCTTGAACCGTTTGCGTGTCTCTACAGTCATCCAAATGCTTTAGGACTTATCGCTTGGAAGTTATTACAGTACTTTTTTGTTTAGTCTTTTAGAGCACTTTCTTTGAGAGCTGAATTTAAATACAGGTACTGTATAGTATATACATATATTTCGAGTAGAATTGTCCATAATCGATAGGTACTGCTGACAGGGCCAGACGAAAAATCTTTTTAACATAGGTCTAACGTATTTTTTTTTGCTATTTTCATCTAGTGATAAGTCTAAGTAATAACCAGAGTGATACTGCCCTTGCGATAAAAGTAGTACTAGAAATTCGACAATTTTTACCGGTACGGGCTTCAAATTCCGGCTGCTGTTTACTTTTCTATGGTAAACTTATTCTTTACAAGTGTAGTATGTTTAAGGTTATCATTTTTATACGTGAATATTACGTTTCGAACAGGGGTTGTGTGTGTCTAGAGATTTATATTCCGAGGCAATGATTTATTGGGCCGATAAAGCCTATTACAGTTCCCTACGCCTCCCACATCGAAAAAAATTACGTCGCTTTTTCCGCTACGCGTTTAAATCTAATACCATTAAATTTCGCACTCATAAATCCTGACATACACCAAATTGGCGTAAATTGCCAGTTTTATGTAAGCAATTAAAATGTCATTCACTTGGATAACAAACAATTAAATCTGCTTTCGTAGGTGTTTGGTTGTGTTTCGTGGAAATGTAAATGTAATGTAAAAATATGTGAGACGAATGTTGTAATATTAAACAGTACAAATAAAAACATTCGGCACGTACCTACCTACTTAGCAAGCAACACTTCATTTATTTGTATTATTGAAGTTATATTATTAATATAAGTCTTCATTATATATCATGAATTTTCTTTCATATATTCGCAAGACGTGTTTTTAATAGCATGATAACATTATGATTAACAAATTTTAACTTACGAGTAAATACTTCATAATCTCATACTACAGCGCTCGTGGCGTAATTCTCTTATTAATCGGTAATGGCTAATTGACGATTACTTCCGGGCTTTTAAGGGCTCATTAATGTGTGAGTGACAGTTATTACAGTTGGGCACAATTGTTATGCAGTCACAATTATGATCGTAAATGTTCTATGCCGACTGGGAGTATTTCCTGCATTTTGTGCCTGCAGTAAGTCACTAATGTGCAGTGACCATTCCTCATTATTGTCATAATATTATTATATTTATCTGCTAAAATGACAACATTATTTTTGTTTATTTATGCTTTTTTGACCCTAAGAAGGCAAGAGGCGGACTTAATGATAAGTAGCGTTCTCTACCAGTGTCATTTACTACTGAATATTTACAGGTCACAAATTTATAAAAAAAATGTATAATAACGATTGCCAATATTCTGTCATGTGTAAAGAAAAGAAATCAATCCAATACTATCTAAATGGTAATAAAAATAAAAAAATAAATTATTTTAAGGCGACCTTGTCAGATAATAATAAAAGTGCTGTAAACATTTAATTTAACTTAATAAAAAAATAACTTACCAGTACTTCATGGTGTGTGCGGTTTCCTCTATGGACCCATTGGACATTTGAGGAAGCCAGCGCCTGCAGACCACGGCAAGGGATGGTTACGTTGGTCCACTTGTCCACTGGAACTTCACGAATTTCTACCTCCTCTCCTACAGCCCGAGGAAGTACTGACGATAGGAAATAATATTAATTAAATACGTCAGGTTTTATATATTCAATTTATAAGGTCAGTTTATGATGCACGTAAAATATTCACCTTCTAATCCAAGGCAGAACAGAGGCACCAATATACGCTCGAGAAACATTATAATAATTCTACATCTAGACCCTAAGAAAAAATCCACACACCTTACCTAGCAGTAAAGTAAAAAAGGTTTTTTCTAACTAGTCATTTACATTACACGGAATTTAATTAATACGACGAAAGGCGAAATAATAGGAAACAAATCTCACAACAAACGACCGCACTTCATTGATAAAAGTCATAGACTAAATTATTTGAACTTTCAATTCAATCAAATGTCACCATCCAAGGTAGCTTTACTTGCCATATGACAAAGAGTTTGGCACTCAGAGACAAGTGTAATATTGCCAGGATGCTGAATGTAAGGTGCATAGAGCAACATGCCACACAATATGCAGTTTTTATAATAAAGTAGATTATTCAAAATAATTACGACAATAATTTATTAATTACGATATTTACCAAGTACATCAACGTAATTGTAGGTCAACTACAGCTTCAACGATAATTATAAAATCCCTAAGTCAATAGTATTCACACAAGTTAATTTTATTTGAAGTCGTTCAAACTGTCCCGTTACTTGTGTATTAATAAATAAGAATAAATATAAAGACATTATGTAATAATCCGACTTGAATCCGATCACGATTTAGTGATCTATCCGACATAGCAAAGGCAGAGACAAAAATATAGATTTTCTTCGGACATGGCTGCTGTATCGGCAATACAACACCTGCAATGTTTTGTATATTCATATTCATTTTTTATAATGAATAAAGTATTTTTTACTTATAAGTAGTGATTAGCGGATTGTGTAGAGTTCTGTGATATTTGTGATGGATGCAGACAGCGAATACGAAATAAAGAGAGCCCGTGATGCAATTCAAATGATAGAGACCATTCAATCGATGATCGACGTTTCGGCGGATAGACTCGAAGGTTTGAGGACCCAGTGCTCCACGAGTGCAGAGCTGACGCAGCAAGAGATCAGGACTTTAGAGGTAGGTATAGTGGATGTACCTGTGATTTTGATAAAACTTGATACATTAGATAAAATGCCCTTGAACGTTTTCCCAATGCCCGTAGCTCAAGGACTGTTCTGGGCTCAAGGATGTCAGTAAATAGTTCATTGCCGTAGTAGAAAGTGAGCGTAACGCGCAATCGCCTTGACGCCGCACTGCCCTGTTTTACGATACGATTTTGTAGTAAGGGGGATCTGCTAAAGTTGTATTTGGTTATAGTCTACTAACTAATTTAAGGATATTCAATAAGCATATAAATTAGTTACTGTAATATTTCATCACAAATAAATATTAAAAATGAGTTTGATTATATTAATAATCATAACCATATAAGTTATACCTTACCTTTAAACATACTTTTTATTGCCAGAATTTTTTACAACTTTTGTATTATGTACAAACTTTCTGTTATGACATCAATGACCAATTTAAGAAGCAAATACACAACAAACTAAAAGTGTAGTTCACTTCTTATTATTCATACTTTATTATTTTAATATGAGAGATGTCTTTATTCTATTCTTTATTAAAATCCTTGTGCAAGATGTGGCTTTCATAATATACTTATAAATATATTAATGTTTAGTTCCTATAGAGTGAATATAACTTGATTCCATTTTTTGTATCATCAATATAGATGTACAATTTGGGTGATACAGTCTTCGGTTTATTGGACTTAGAGAAAATAATTATTGAAGAATATTATAGCCTATTTAATTTGTAACATAACACTGGACTCCACAAGCTGAATTACTTCATATCTATTATATTAATGAGTAGGTAAAATTTTTGGGTATTATTAGTATGGAGTTAAATGTTCACATCCCACACTAGGATACCATTGCAATGGCATACTTAATCTAACACATTTCAAACACCTATGACCTGAGAGGACATATATTTTTTCTGGTTCATAAATATCTACTTCAGCTAATTACCATTACTCCCAATATCTTAATCCACAGGTAACCTATTAACTGGACTAGATAGTTCATAAAATGGAGTAAATTTATTTAGAGGGTTAATGATAGACTAGAGTCAGATAGCTGCTGGTTACATACACATATAGTGTTATCAAAGGGTTCCCGCAGAAGTATAAATTTATCCTATCGTAGATAATATTGTAGTGTTGTCAAAGATTTGTAGCCATTGTTACAATAACATCTGACATTAGAAGAATTCATGACATTAAATAAGACTAGTTAGTCTATTTGCTTAACCTTCCAGGTGGACATTGGTATGTTCATCTATAGTGTATTTCTTATTTATTTTGTAAGGTTTCTTGTGGGCATCTCAAATTTGCATTCAAAGATAAATTATGTATACACAGTTTTGTATCCTTTAACTATATGCTCATGGACTTTGATTGTGAAAAATTTCTTGGCTTTAACATTAATACCTATAGAGTGACATGGTTAGGAAGTAAGAAATCTGTAGTAAAATACTATAAGAACACAATAAATATTTGTTTTTTATTAGACAATATATACTATATTTTTATACCATGATCACCAGTTATTCAAATTATTATTTGTACTTTAGTGAAGTTTTCCTTGCCGTTGTGTATATTACTATAGAGTGCATAATCACGCTAAACCCACTAGCAACAAGAAAAAAGCAGATGTAATTAACTGATAGATGAAAGAATAGTCTCTTCAATTTCATGATCAGAGTATTAAAGAGACATGTGCAAGTATTTTTTAGCATTTAGGTTATATAAAAGAATACCTTCCAGCTTATTTAAATAATGAGTACTATCCTTAATTCTGTTCTGAATAATTCAATAGTACTTTTGCTAGCATCTATGGTAAGGACTTAATCACTCTCCTGTATTTGTAAACATTGATGTCATGCATCACACAAGGCATTGTGTTTTTCCTAACTCCATTTCATATTCAAATGAAGACACTCTTTGATTCTTATGGGAACATTTGTAGAGAATTATAAATAAAAGTAATTTAAACACATATAAACCTGTTGATGCTATGAAGATGCCATTTAAAATGTTGTTAAATATTATTCTTTAAGCCTTAGTCCTACTAACAAGCTCTACATTATTTTTTAAACCCTTAGGCAGCATAGCACACTATATTATACTGGAACCGATTTCCTACTAGAAAAATTATTTAACAATATTTTTTTGTTAAGTATTAGCTAAAAATAAATAGATAGAAGTAGAATGAGAGCTTTTGTTAAATTATTATAATCTGGCCTTCCAATGATGTTTCCTGGCATAAAATTACTCCTATAATCAAACAAATTAAACTACCTTTATTTGAGGTGGGATCCAATTTTGAGCTGCAGTTATAAGCAAATATTATGTTTAGTTTCTACTTCCATATCAAGTGATACTATAGATAAATTAGAGTTAAACCACCCTACGGAGTGGAGGTGTTAACGCCTCAAGTATTTATTTGTAATGACATGGTATATAACAAATCTATCATGTTAGGTTGACGTGAAGCATTAGCTTATACAAAATAAAAAATCTGTCCTCCTTCCATCTCAATTCCCTAAGGGGGTTATTCATGCACATACAAATAAATAAATATTTTTTTTTTATATATTGATAAGAGAAATGCTTACATATATAGTATGTAATATGTGTCACAATCATTATGCAGCATTCCAATGCAGATAAAATATGTATCATAGTTGACAGATTACTGAAGTGTTTACTAACAAATCAAACTGTAATCAGATGGGTCTAATAAAACAATTAGCTCTGCATTGTCAAGTTGTTTTCATATGACTCATATTGCGGAGGTATTAATAGATTTTGTACTGTTTTAGGAACAATAATTGAGTACAAATTATTGTTTATTCTGACAAATGTAATAACAAGCTGCAATAATATGTGGTTAACGATATGTCAAGTGATTTAACTGAAAAGTGAACATACAGTAACTGACTGTGTCTATTTAGCACCTTTGATTTTTTTCGACCGGATAAGGTGAATAGAGGATGGGTGTTATAGATTTATCAGATATTATTATTGTGTATTTATATGTGCATCTATGTATGTATATTGACTGGTTCTCACAGAACTTTCAAACTGCTAATCACTTTTGATAACTGAGGTATTGAAAGACCCTCGTAGCGTAATGGTCTGGTGACCATTACGGGTCTGATGGGATGGTTCCCAGACCGCTGTTCGAAGGGTCCTGGGTTCGTTCCCAACGGGAATTTTTGATGGAATTGGAATTTGCTTATTAAGTTTCTCTTTAACGTTACAGGGTAAATTGGTGAAGCACTTCTCCCGTCAGCTGGTGATCAAGGCGCGCTTCGGGGAGGAACTCCAGCGGGAGCTGGGCGACGTGCCGTGTCTCGCGCTGTGGCTCAGAGTGGTTGGGCTGAGTCCGGACGCTATACAGGTAGGGTGGCTGCTTCCTCGCCCCTTGGGCCTCAGTCTATTAGTTAATCGAAAGTACCATACCGGTTACGTCTGGATTCACAATTTTATTTCTACTACGCCTTCAACTATTAATGGCCCCCATACTAAGCACGCGTCTGTCCTCAACACTGAGGAGGTCTAGAGCATACTCCACGCTGCTCCAATGTGGATTGGTGGAGGGGTTAGTGGCCAACCGAAGTGTCGGAAGTTTTCAAACCGCCTGAAGGCCTCCGACATGGCTCGATATATCTACGACATAAATATCTAAGGTCTATCTTATTATAATGAACTATTGTAATACCGAACACTGCAACGTCGCCTTTATAACAAAATAGGCAGTGTTTCTAATTATAAATAAACAAACAACAGTGTGTATTACGATTTGGCACTTTGAATGTAAAACAGTGAGTATTCGTGTATAAATAAGGTTTTTTAATGGGTTACGATGATGATGTTTATGGTCGTTGTACCAGGCGGTATGTTCCCGCGTGGCGACCCTGGAGGCGCTCCGCGAGCGGGCGGAGCACGAGTTGCGCGCTCTGCTGGCGGGCGCGCGCGACGAGGAGGTGCGCCGGCTGTGTCGCGCTATGCAACGCCTCAGGACATATACGGGTAACGTTGTTATAACAAAAAATATATCCGTATTAGACGTAATATATCGCTCATTTGGAGCAACAATGACATAACTACAAAAACGCAAAGCTGACCTAATTAAACCAAAAAAATCATCCCCATAGTCACGTTAGAAGTGAAAATAATATAATATAATATATTGTATATATGTAATATTCATTAGCTGTAAGAACAGTTAAGAATCTTCATTAGTGTTCTTAAAAAATCGTAAATATGGCGTAGTGTATAATTAACATTTTGCACTTATGTCACTGTCGCTCCAAATGAGTGATACACAGATTACTATAATGAACACCTCATTTTTTATTCTGCCAAATAACTTATTACAACAGCCAATTACATACCTTTTCCGACAGAATCGCTTTGATGGCGAAGTTTTCTGAGATTTAATTATATCAAAAGAGCTAAGAGACTGAAGCTTTAAAATAATGGCATTATCAAACCTTTATAATGCAGTCTGTATTGGTTTTGATTAGCGCACCAACACCGCCTTCGATTTCGTTCAATTATGCAGAGCATTTCGCCTGAATGTTTCATTTCTCAACGGTTTAGCTACCAATAAGATCATTAAGAGGTTCTAAAGAAATTTGTATCTTAACGCCTTCTCGCTACGGTTTGGAATCGGTTGGGGAAACGTTATTAGCAACGGGGAAAGCGGCTAACGAAATAGTTGGCGCCACTACACTTTATTGATTAGTCTTTTTTAACTTCAGTTATTATTATTTCTTTAGATTACATGTTATAGATGACGTATTTCGCATTATTTTAATAAGATTGTTTATTGTATTGTACAGCGATATTATTATATTGTTACTAGTATCACGTTGGAACATTTGTCCCTGTGTTACATTTCTCATTAGTGCTCATCTCCTATTGGTCGTAGCGTTATGTTATATAGCCTATATCCTTGCTCGATAACCTTACTATGCAACACAAAAAGATTTTTTTTATTCAAACAAGTAGTTCTTGAGATTAGTGCGTTCAAACAATCAAACAAATCAATTCTTCAGCTCTATAATATTAGTATAGATTGGAAATAATTCGAAAGAGTTCTAGGGGATATTGAAGTTTTTCTAACCTAACCTAACCTCATAATTTGTTATACAAACTCAAACTCAAACTCAAATAATTTATTTCATGTAGGTATTTATAAATACACTTATGAAACGTCAAATATTTTGCATCT
>DWJN01007240.1:0-10123 GCA_018248895.1 Carystus phorcus | reverse complement strand
CGTGTGGAGTGTTTGCGGTGGACTTGTATTGTGCGGTCTGGCCCGGTTATGCGGCTCCCCCCACCCGCCCCCCTGCTCGCGGAAAAGCGACTTTGTCATCTTCCGGGTTGACATCACTTTTAAAATTTTTGCATTCCGATACATCCGGAAGATGAAATTTGTTAATATGAATGTTCTCTTCTAATAAGCAACACCTACAAACAGTTCCTGTTTTCTCTAAAATATAAATCAAATTAATTCAGATAGAAATCGGATTAAACAAAAAAACAAATTCAGAATGAGACACGTCATACTGTTATTGAACTTATAAAAATGCCTATTTGTTTTGTGTAAGGAGTCAGCAGTATATGTGGTAGACAAAAAACGTTACTGTCTATGAGTGTGTAAGTAATACCATCCTCCCTCAGGTAATCTCAGGTCACCATAAAAGATATTCGCGTTATCTAGCTATCGTGTCTAAATCACCTTATAATCCAGTCCTAAATTACATTCATTTCAGAGGACTTTAGCAATTCACTTAATGTGTTCATTACAAGTTTGTCAACAGATTAACTTGGCCCTTAAAATTGACATGAATCAGGGACAACGAGTTATTTACATAAAAAGTAAAATTACAAGTAGGTATCTTTACGTGTTAATTTAAAGTTGGGCAAATGTTTAATACAAACAATATTATTTAAGCGATCTAATAATACTTCCTGGTGAATACGTAATTACGTGAGTTTAAAGTTGTTTTCAAATGTTACCGTTCACATGAATTAATTGTAAGTACCTATTACACACCGACCCAGTTTAAATTAAATTAACATCACATTGTAAATGTTATTGCTTGAGAACGAATGTTCTATTCTCTTTCTGTGCGGCTGTGGCGGCGCATTCAGGTTGCGGTGAACACTTACGCAACGCAGTGTTATGCGTTAGTGGTAAACAAGGCGGAGGCGGCGGCGGCGTGGTGCCGCGGAGGTAACTCGGTCGAACTCAGCGTCCGACTGAGGGAGTGAGGGCATGCGATTAAATTTAAAACGCTTTCACTCACCGAAGCCCCTCCCCCGCCTCCGCTCACCCCCCCACTGGCCGCCTAGTTGCGAACTCGCTCGATCAGTGCGAAAGATGGCAATCGAGCCACCCGGTGGATCCGCCGGCCGGCTGCTCGTTTTGTTTGCACTGTCGACTGTCGCACAAATGATCGCGGCTAGTCACTGCTCTATTGAGATTAATGTCGTCCACGGTTCGTACCGTTCAAATATGAATTTACGAAACACTCCGTTTGAGAGCATTTTGTTTTAAACAGCTACATTCATGCATACATCCGTTTAATTTTATGAGATTGATCGTTGAATCATTACGCTATTACTGCGACCATCAACGAACGGACACTATTTTACACACGAGCTTAAATGTATTTTTATTATTCAAATCACAGACGTCTGGTTTGTGCTTCAGCGAGTTCTCATCTTTTGAATGAATTTATACGTGCCCCAGATTGTGGTTAGATTAACGAAAAATCCTCTTATTAAGTCTTCCTACGGACAACTTTACTCCGATGCTATCGGGTCGGGCGTATCTAGTGAATATATGACTACACAGTTATCATTTTTTCAAAAGAAAAATCTTTTTAAAAGTCAATACAATGGTTATTTCAATAAACAGGTTTATGTAAAAAACGCGTTACTATTTCGCTTGAGAACGATAACTGCACCTAGTTATAGTCGATGTAAGAAGTCGAGTCTTGATGAAAACTTATTCTGTCCAACAGTGGACGTCGCAAATGTTCTCGAGAGTCGTTCTCTCGTGAGTATTTGTACTAGTGCTCAGATTTCCTCAACTGAGTAGGTCGCATGTCTCTTAGACTCTTTGATATAAAATTTAAAGGCAGAGATCTCGGCATTCAAGTGAATCTCGCGCCAGTACTTACCCTGTTCCACTTGACAAATGGTGCATGAAATGATATTTCGCGTCACCATAGACCCACTCGAATTGACCGACTTACTTATGATTGAGCCGTGGTTTTTAGACTTGTTCACAGAATTATGTTGTTCGCGATTCGTGCTTCTCGTTTATTTAAACAACTTGAAATGTCTCGCAATGGCATTTACAGAACAATTCGCCCCTTAGGTAAACTGTAATGTCCGATAGAGAATGTGGATCCACTTTCAGGACGAAAAAGCAATGATAGAGGATATGCTCTATGTACATACACTTATGTAAGTGAGCAAGATATATGCATGTAAAATATTGTAAAAATGTTTTATCGCTTCAAACTAAACTTTTCTAAAAATCCTGATTTTTCTCCCAAATACCACGTTAAACGATCGCCTTGTCGGATGTCGAACCATATTTCTAATTGTAAGCAAAGTAATACGAAGAAATTATTACTGTAGTACTATTATAACATTGGAATTGTAAAATGTATATAGGTGATGATAACTTTATGCGAATCAATTTATAATAGTTACGCCATCGGTCCATCGGTACGACACTAAGAAATACCGATGATGAATGGCACGAGATTCGCGGCGGGCGCGCGGCGTGTCAACGAGTCCTTTGTGCCACAAAAGGATTGCGGCGTGTGCATTGTGTTTTGTGTCGCGTCGCACCGTCATCGTCGTATCACATGGAGTCGGTAATTTAGCTGCGTGCCGCTAACGCATCAGGGAGCTCGAGAGGAACTAGTCTTTGTGACTGCCGATCACTGTTTACAGCGAGTTCTCTGCCTAGATCTGTGAATGACACGGATGACATAATCTATCTGAAACCGAGAGTGATGAATGTAGATTATTGTCAATTACTATTTGGCATTAAAAAGTATTCACTTCGGATTATATACGGACATGCGTTTTCACTATAGTATATGGATTTAGGTATTCATTCCATCTGTCAATAACAATAAACAGGGCTATAGGTCATGTAGCACCCAGTAAAACATTCACGAATGATATTTTCTATGACGATATAAACAAGAATTGCTGCCGCGTAGAAATAACAGCGGTTCTGTGAGCTTTAATTAAACGTCCACTTGTTAGCCGCAAGCAGAGCCGCGTCGGAGTTACGTAACACGCGGTAAAAAAACTGGGGCAGATCCTCGAAACTCTAGACTAGACGTACGGCCGGACGAGGTCGTTGCCCGCGTCGCCCTGCGCCCTGCACCCTGCACCCTGCACCCTCGTCCACGATGAAAACTGAACAGGAACACCGACAAAATCGTGGTCTTTTTGATCCATTTGCAACCCTTTTCAACTTCTACTATAATTCCTACACGAGACGTGGCATTTTCGTGTCCACATCTTTTACGTTTATTTGTGCTTCTCTTCGCGCTCGTTTGCTAACAACGGAAAAAATACGACAAAAATATCGCGCTAAGAGCTGAAATTATAAGAGTAAAATGAATGTAAACATAACACCAGACGTTTCCTTACTGCTATTGTATAACTGTCACAATACGCTAACGTTGAACTAAATTTTGTAAATGATAATGTATTAGTTTGGTAATTATAGTGAGTGACTAGTGATGAAGGGTCATAATGTATGTACATATGTATATAGCCTTCAATACTTTGATGGAACTTATATAAATCAATTTATCTAGTATGATTTATCGACATTGCTCCCTTGCTCCCTAGCAACGAGATACCAGCAATGATCAGTAGCCACTTTGCTTATCTTTCATCTTCTAGAAGCTATGAAGTACAATATCATTTGGTGAGAGAGAAAGATTTATCTGTGAAGGTTGAAGGTTGAATCGATATCGTACGGCTTATTTCGATTTCACTCGAGATTATTGACTAGGCTTCCGGACTATATAATCTTGCGAGTCCTCAATCCTGATTTCCTGCCAACAGTGGTGCATGTATTAGTGAGACGTAACTCGTTGTTACCGAGCCGGCCGCGCTAATAGCACGCTGGAATGGCTATTGTGCTCAACGGCCACATTATGTTGTACCGGCTTCAACTGGGTTACGTGGTGTGAACGGTTTTGTGTTCGCTCCGATTGTGTTTGTGATTTGGATGTAAATAGATGTCGTAACTCGTATCTGATTATCGAAATCGTTTAGAGATAATAATCAAATTGCTGACTAATAATAAATTAAATGAAACCATAGTTGAATTAAGTTACTCGATTATTTGACTATTTTATTCTAGAGCAATTATTACAATAATATTTCTGTCATTTAATTCTATGGATCATTAATTTTATTGTTATTATACACCTTGAAATAAGTTGCCTATTTGTAAGTACTGTAAATATTCACACAGCTAACACAAAACATACGAAATCAAAGTTAAGAACAATGATAAGTTCAACGGCCCGCCATGCGCCAGCCTAATTGTAAAGTTATTAATTCTACTCGATTGTGACATCATAAAGGCTTTCGAACAATCGTTCGTGGCGAAGACGAACAATACGACGAACAAGACAGTCGTCAGCAGAATGTAACTTCGACGGCTAGCGTACTGTGTTTAACAAATGTATCTTTGGACGTAACGACTCAGACGCGTATCCGACGACCTCACGACATTTTGAGGCAACCTCAATCCAGGCCTCCCATTGACGCACTGACGACCGACGATTGACGACCATTTGACTAAATGAGTATTTTAATTTACTAAACTGACAGGTTGGTTTTATTTTTAAAAGTCTTTTTAGGTGTAATTTTTTATATGTACTGTCCGAATTGCGAAGTTTATAGAAGATGTGCTACTTGGTGCTCAATGCAACTTATGGACATTTATAATATGAGCCAAGCTAAAAGTGGCTTTCTTCTGACATGCTATGCAATTTAGCGTTGTATTTTAAAAAGTGGTAGTTTCCTATTGCAAGAGCGCTGTCCAGAAATTGCACCAACAGGGTTGAATTAAGTTGTTAGCTGTATTTGTTACTTTTATTTTCGTATACGGATAAATGGTTTCTAAGTCGCTCGTTATCAACGTAACAAACGTACAGTGTACAGAAAAAAAGGCATCGAATGAATGAAATACGTGATTACTAAGAAAAAACTAAATCCGTTGTGAGGTTTTACGTTGTCGTTATTATTTAGATGTCGTGATCGTGTGACGTCACCGCGCGCGCTTCCGGCGGGTGTCGTCAGAGGTAAATGTTTACCTGGAGAGCCGCAGCGAACTCGTGTGACTCATTTGACAATTGACGACCTTGCCTATTGAACAATAAGTGAATTGACAGGAAATAGGACCAAGTTTTAATTTTACGCTGAAATCGAATAGTTTTGATGTAATTAATTATCTTTGAGAGCGAGTCATTGTTTGAGGCAACATAATTGATTTTTATTCGTTATTTTAGATTGGATTAAGTTTTTTGTTGAAAAAAAAAGTTGTTGCTTTTTTTATTGGTGTTATGTTAAAAAGAAAAATCATCTGGTTTTTAATGGCCTCAGCAACTTCAGGGAATCAGATATCATACTCATATAGTATAATTATTTGACATCGATAAAAAGAAGCTACTTGGATGAATGTAAGGTGGAATTGCTCTCATGCTGGGTGAGCCAAAATTTCTACAGACAATCATGTAAGTTCGTGCCTGACACTACAATCAAATGTGATGGTACGTGGTGATGTAGACGGAATAACCCTCTTACATTAAAACATTATTACATACTAAGAACCTTGTCGAACAGGACGTAGAGACTAAAATAATCAGTCGGACATTTTTTCGTCTGTAAAAAGTAATCTTCTCATTAAAGGTGTCTGTGAATGATGATTACACATGGAGAACTAAGTGGAATAGATGAATTTGATTGGTTACTGAGTCCGGTAGTGTGTATTGCGTCGCCGGGGGCCCGGAGCGGCCGGAGCCCGAGCAACGTCTGTGACCTCACCGGCGCGTGCCCGCCGCAGCGTTGCTCGCATAACAATATAGCACTCGCTCCTGAATTAATTAGCCGCGTTGGCTACTCGTGTTGTTGTTAGCGGGCGCCGAGTGCCGAGTGCCGAGTGCCGAGACACCCGCCGTAATTGAGGCCTTCTATTTAAAGGTATGCACTGTTGTTCGACATTGGCGCCGATGTTTTCATTTTGTCCTCGCAGCCGAAGCATACACAAACATTTTTAGCGAAGCAACGTTTAGCAGCGACGAAATTCGATTATGGCTCAAATGTAATAAATTTCTATAAAGAATGTGTTGCTCTAGCGGTTACGCCGTGAACTAAATCTGTCATGCTAGTATTGTAGTTCACGATAAAATTATATCGAAAACGATAAAGTATAGCTCCAAGTACGTAATAGACTAGGGTCACGGGTAATAGTTTTATCAGAGTATTGGCTCAGATAACTGTACAGCAGTTTGGTAGCATGTTTATTGTTCTGCCGTCTCGCTCGCACGTGTTCTGACAGCGCAAATTGAAGGGAGCGAGAGATAACGGGCGGTAAGTGTCTACGCGCTGGATTCCGCCCACTTGCCTCAAGTAACATGGTAGTGGCCGTCAGAAGAATGTGTTTTACGATTCAACCCATTGTATAAAGTTATTTTAGCACTTCAACATAACACGCTATTTAACTTCTGTTCGAATAAGACAGAATTGAATGTTAAATAAGTAGGTACCTTACGAAAAATTAAGACACTAAACGTCACCTTTACGATAGAAAAGATATACAAATATAACATTACAAACACTAAATATCAAATACCAATACTTTCGACTGAATCAAATTATCATCTATTAATACATAATATAAAGAATATCTTGACATCATGTCAATCTCGACCGTAAATTTCTTTTTCGGTTCATATCAAGATCCTTAACCATAACAGTGAATAAAATTATGAGTAAACATTAGCGCTGGACAGTCTAACTGTACTTTTATCAATGGTGTTTATAGCTGACCTCGTATTTGGTTTTATAGTGGCTGATAGGAGACCCGATTGCACTACATTAACTGTACACTTAATAACCAAATCTAAGTTTAATCAGTAATAGTTAGGTCACGCGAAAGGCTGATATGAAGAAATCCCCTGTTAGACACCTGAAACAAATTTAACACGTACGAATTTGAATTGAGTACAGTCATACTACAACCCTGGTTAGTGCTAATCGTGACCTACATCTCCTAGACTGTAAGTCGCCCGAATTGTTGTTATTGTACCAAGCAATGCGTGATTCTTTAGGAAACATTGTGCTAAAAATATTATTTAAGAGGTCTTTAAGAAAAAAACGTCTAATGAGAACCTGGAATTGCTTCGCTAGTTATAATCTCCGTTACTATTATAAAAGTTTTCATTAATCTCTCGTCTCACAACTTCAGCCCATAACGATAGCAAACTTTTTTCAATTGGTAACAAATATAACAATAAAAAATAGATTCCTAAGTATCCAGCCTGTATTTCTACAAGGATCACAACTGAGCGGCTTTTTGTGAAGTATAAAAATGCACAAAGTAAAAAGTATTCAAGACCTTTAACGTCTAAAAAACTTTCACCAAGTGTCTGCACTAGACATACAAAAATTTAATGTGACAATTTATGTATTACCGTGAAACTTCTTCCTTTCATTTAAATTTATCGGTGACCTATAACCTAACTTCCTCGATGCTTTATGTTGGCTGATAATATGAAATTTGTTCACTTTATATTTAACGAAGCCGCTTGTAAATCAACAGTTGTTATTAGAAAGTGTTTTGTAATTTTTATTTCACATGAAACGTAGAAACAATGCTTATAATAATAACATCAGTAATGAATAAAAATATAATTAACGAGGAATATTTTTAATAAACTGTCGTAGTCTTCGCCAAGAAGTTTAGATATAACATACAATGTTAGTCTTTATTAACATAAAACGGAAGATGATCGTTCACCTTGTAATCTAAGTGTAACTTGAGTCATGCTATCGATTTGGAATTTCCATTCAACATCCGTATCATCATAAATAATTGAAAAATTATGGGTGTAAGTAAGACATTAAGATTATTAATCATCTTTTAAAATGATACATGAACTGTTATACCCAAATGATCGATTTATTATTATGTTATAGTTGGTCTAACTGAGAATACTAAACACAATTACTTATATTAATTTTAAAACTTTTTAATGTTAAATATAAATCCTTCAAATATAGTATATAGTATAGTCTATGTCATAACATGAAAGGATAGAAATTAAAACCACTATTGTTTGTTTTGATTTATTTCTTACATATAAATAACTTTATGATTAACTTTTAAATATCTTTCGTAAATGGCTAATTTCAAATTGTTTACTCTGCAAGCCACCGATATCTAATTAAGATAACGCATGTACAGTCTGATCGTGGCGAAATTGAAACGTTACCTTTCATACGTTACATGTCTTATCTCGATCGCTGATTTACATTGCCATATACCGGTCCGACGCATGGTAACAGTACCGCCCGGTGCTTCGCTTTTGTCACGCCATCGTCACCAAAACCGCGAGCAATTATGGACGCTGTGCTTTTGGATGGAAAGGTTGAAATGGTTCGTGGAGAAGGTGGCGCTTCCGTGAGGCGGGTGAAATGAAACGCGCAACACATAATAATGATGAAGTTCGCGGAAGTGGACGGCGCAGAGCGCAGAGCGCACGGCACGCACGCATCGCTGCGTTGTCTTGTGCGACGCGTCGCTCACAACTATACGCTTCTATTGTGAATGACATGTTAATATCTAGAAAATCCTCCAAGATGTTTACCTTGTGTCTAGTTTGAAATTTTGATCTGAAAATGAATCGGTTTTTGAAGCTAATAGCTACTTATCATTGTATTAGCCAGTTCCCGAAACTGATTTGTATATTCATATAAAAATACCCCTCAATCTTCGTTCTTAGTGGAAGAGTTTCCAAAATTCCTAAATGCCACACTACATAAGAAATTCCTGTACAAAGTTTCTTACTTCTAAGACTTTCTTACTTCTTCTGGTTCAGGCTGGGTGTTGTTTGTCAATCGGCTACCGTTTTGTTAGGACCCTACATCTATATCAAATTTACTGCAAATTTTAATCAACTACGTGCTCTCTGATTGCATTAAACGTGCTTTTTATGTAATTTGTCGACAAAAGAGCAAACTAGCCCAGATTATAACTAAATCTATAAATATAGAAAGAAAGTTTGAACAGTTAATTATACAGATTATCCAACTTTGTCTTCGTAAATATTTCTACGTTTATTACATTCCCTATCGCACTGTAACTGATGTAATGATGAACACTAAGCATCATTATGTTATTCATATTGATCGTGTCAAGTATTAAGATGCTTTGTTGTTAAGACTCCATAATTGAACCATGACAAAATAACGTTTAGTTTGTATTAACTGTTAATGCAAGGAGTTTAAAGTCTCACAAGAAATGCTATATCTCCCGTCTTAATAGATCTCGATGCGGCATACGCATCCGATGACGTCACGGCTGCGTTTGCAAACATTCGTGTTACGCAATGATAAAAAAGTGCAGGTTAAATGTCATTGACGGCGAAGGCCGCCCCAATTCGTTTGTTTACAATGTTTATAACGTCAATTGGTCACCGCTGCCCGCTGGCGAGTTAAAGGGGAGAGATAATTGCGTGTAGCTATGAGTTTTAAATTAATCTATCTAGGGTTGTGTTCGTTAAATACTTACAAATGTTGGAAAACTACTGGCCCTAAATAAAAAAAAAAGTGATTATGATTATTTTATTTGAGATTCTGAATGTAGAATTATTTGGCGGTTTTTCATATTTGAACAGATTTTCTAGTAATTGTAAAAGAAGATAAAAATATGAATATTGTTATTTTTGCTTTCCCATTCTACTTAAGTAAATAATAGGCTATATTATTAAATTGTCGCCTTACTAATTGGCAATAAAGATCGTTGTAACTCAGGTCAGTACTGACGTGCAAGTAAACCACGTAATCCATGCAATTACCACAACTTTCCATGAATAGCAACAAGTATTAGCGCTCGATCAAAATTGCTCATTATCGCCTGTCCCTTCGATTGGTAACTACTTAATAAGTTAAACAGATCAATACAGAACAATATCAAAGATACATGATATTCACAAAAACATTAGATAATTGACTATTCAACGGCCATAAAGTATGATATAAGATCAATCAGATTTAAGTCCACCTAGTGTGTTTGGTCGGTGCATCTGTAGTTAATGTTTCACATGTGACGTCAC
>DWJN01007239.1:0-10123 GCA_018248895.1 Carystus phorcus | reverse complement strand
TGACTAGTTTAGTGTTTGTATCTATTTAGTAGATACTTAACATTGTCTCCCGTACACAGACAGAGGGGGTAACTGTCAATCGTCAGTCGAGTAGAGGACTCGGTACAGGTAAGACGTGTGCCCGCGCTGGTGTTGGTGTAGTGGTGAACCAGTGATAGTGCAGTACAGCCCTAATTGTTCCTCTGGCGAATACTATATGACAGAGGACACTACAATTAGCTTAGATGATATTAATCCCGTATGCAGAGTGTCAATTTTTTCCTCGGAAAGATGATAACTAGTATGCGACAAATAAATGAATACTCTTCGAGCAAATGCGTGTGATGCCCTATTTGGAAATGTTCATATGATTTGTAACATTCAATCCACGGGGAATTTGTATGCAAATGTGTATTTATGTAATGAGTGATTTCCAAACGGTCGAAATTCGAGCTTTATGATCCCTGACACGTTAAAGGAAAATATGAATTTGCACCACTTTTTGTAGTTAAATATATGTCTATGTCCATACATTTTCTAATTACTTACAATACAAGCCAGTTCAGTATAAATATACTGATTTTTTTCGATTGATATATCCTTTGTAAAATCTGTTTGTAAAGGTGTATAGGTACAGAAAGTACCTGCATCGACCTATAGAGAATTATTGGGAATTTGATGGTAATAACATTAACAGGCCCATCGAATCCCCGTTATCACTAAAGATCCTACCAGCTCGCAATGAACGTACTTCGATTAAAATGTAAAGCCCTTTGTCCCTCTGTTCTGGTTCGGTGATTCTTTGAAATTTCTCCGCCATTCTGCAGCTACGTGTTGCCGGCTATTAGAGTCGTGCTTTTAAAATCCATTAGCACTTAGCGGTTGACAATGTCAATGTGCTTAGATTTGAGATTTGCGAAATATATTCGTACGTTTTAATAGTTATTGCTATTCTAAAACACATTTCAATCTTGCGGGAATTAATAAAATATGAGGTATAGCTTGGTAGAGCTTCGAGTACGTACCTACCATATTACTATAAAATTAATAACAGAAGGAACGAATTGATTAAGGCTTTGTAAAATTTTTGTTTTTTTTTACAATCATTACAGGCTTCATAATAGAAAACACCAACAGTACAGAAGCCTAAAACAACCATTTTATATTGCATTATAATTCTCAATAATAACATAAGCCAGTAAGCAATAAAAAATATCTCTATAAATTGATTTACAAAATTTTGTTGCGAACGTTCTTAATATTTAAAATTTTTTCATACGCCATCTATAAATGGTTTCAAATTTTCAATTACTGCTATTATCTTTGCTACCATTCTCTAGCAGGTTACCGTAATCCATAGACTTGTGTAACTTCTAGAATGTTAAGAGAAGGGTGTTAGAGAAGAGGCAACATACGACAAGTCAAATATAATAGATTTAAGAGAACAAATGAATAAAGTTCTAGCTCTTAAGATACTAGAATTAAAAATTTGTAAAATAATGAAAATCTTTAAATATTTTGTTTGGAAACCTTATAATTATATCGAATACATTGTTTGACATGATAGTTAATACATAATAATATCAAGTTACAAATGCTTACACGTACGACATCAATAACAATATAATATTACCAAGCTAATTTGTTGACCTCGACTCCGACATAAGATTTCCCCATTCATTCATAAGTAAACGAACGTCCATGTTAGCTCTTTCCTTTTCTATGTTGGATTTTAATATACCGGTCTCTGAAAATAGATCAACGAAAAATGTCTAACGTCAATTGGGTTGCTGACATGATTATCTCATTTGATTTGAATATGATCAGTTACATAGAGCTGTCAAATTTACATCTGAACGTATGTATGTCTAAATGCAATGTTGTTATTTGAATTATTATTCTCTAAGTAACGTTTGATTCGAATTCATTTGACCGAGCTTCTAAGTTAACATGATAATTTTGAAGATTTTGATAAATCTTTTAGGAACTGACTGTAAGCATTCGGTTTTATGTCCGAGAGTGAGTGGTTATTAATTTTACCGCATCGCCCACATTTTTTCACGTTCCTAATTTTATCTTGTTACTCCATACTAAATTTCAGTATGCGTAATTGCGTAGGCATCGTAAATATTATCATAATCTTCTATAATAATTTGTGAAACTTCTCGTCTTGAGTTAACATTTTGTTCTTCATTTAAACTATCAATTAATATCTACGACCTTGTGTGCAAGTTGATAAAATATAATAGTTACCGAAAGTAAGATAAGTATCGAATTAGTTTCCTACGAGATAGTGTAATTAATATGATTTCATAAATCCTTTAATTCCAGTTCAATTACAAAATTTGACAATACAAAGTATTCGTTTGCCAAAAGAATTTCACAATTCTGCTACAAGGCAATAGATTTCATCTCAGATAAAACGATTACATCAGCGTAGGTGAAACAAGGGTAAACTTCTATTATATCTAGAATAGTCGGAACAAACTTAGCACTCACAATAAATTAGAAGTTCCCTTCAGAGAATGGATTAAAAGTAGTTTGTGAAGTGCGGCCCTGGGAGCGAACTTTCAATTTTTATGACAAATTCAATTAGAAGAAGATTTATTTGTCTCTGTCGCACTTTAACCTCTTCTTTAGTCGGAAAAGGAATAGTAATATTCTCCGAGCAAGCCTTTGATGGTGAAGTTTTAGCCAGTAATTTACGACAGCGATATTCCACCAACTAAAATTACATTAGGTCTACTAACTAAAAGTATAATCACGTAAATCGTAATGGATTCCTAAATTATTTATAGCTTACTTTGTTGACATTAAGGGAAATTCCTATTAAGGAATTTCATAACTTAAAATCAATAAAATTACTAAACTTTTTCAATGAAAGGATTATTCAAAATAATTGGGAAAATATGGTTTGGTTTATAATATTCTCCATATACCTTAGTTATAAATATATTTAGGAGATAATAGTATATGTAGCAAAAAATGTGAATTAATGTTCGAATAATGTACTATTTTTCACACATTTTCTCATTTCCCTCATTTTTTTAATAATTATTATGATCGAATTTTGACTCGTGGAAGAAATTATACACGTACTTTACTGGACTGAGGAGTTAGCTTAGCTTTATTTATAAGGACACGTAGTTAGCAAGTTGTCCAACATTTCAGTCTGTCAGCCGTGTCCGTTACTGGCTCACCAAATCTCATTATCGATAGGGATCTCGCGACATCGGTGGACAATAAAACGGTACCATCATATCTAAAACTTTGCCCCATAATGAAGCGTATGGGGCGAATGGTTTACGACAGACGCCGTTGGATCTTTATTGGTAGCGTACCAATTTAGATAAAAGGAAAGAGCTTTTGCTCTGAAACATCAGAGATAGCAGACTTAACTATCGCCAAGTTAGCGGTACTTAATCCGGTCGGCTCGCGGATAAATCAACAGTGGAAAGCGATAAATTCGGCCGGCTCACGGTAATAGGTGAAAACTATTAGGTTGGAAGGTAATTTAGGTGCGCCGAAAAAATATAAAGGCCGTGGAGAGGTGTGAACCGGGTTAGTTAGCCGAGTAGTTTGTAGAACTTATGCATCAGGATTAGAAGAACGCATTTGCAGAACATCGGGTTGGTTGGTAAACAATTGGCATTAGGGTTTTGTTAATAGAAAGGGATTGAAATATCTCTCCGGAGTTGACCTTGACGAAAATGAAAAGAGTAAAAATTTAAATACGTTAATACCATATTTTTTTCTCTTTTATGTTCCTTAAAATTCAGTCGCAACCCAGTGGTGACTGAAATTATTTTTATATTTTTTATTTTCTGCTTTGTCACTTTTAAACGGTATAACATAAAAGAAATCCTTCAAATGGATTCAATAGCGCGAACTTAAAATACGAGGAAATCATGAAAATTAAGTTGACAAAGACGCAGCTAGGGTGAGGGGCGCTTTACTATGTTGAGGAAAAATTTTTACATCCGAATAAAATTTATTACTTCCGACCAAAGACAATATTTATTTTTACAGTTCTATTTTATTTATACTGTTGTTGAGTGAACCAATAAAGAATACGTATTTCGACGGTTCAGAACTTCATTTTTCGCCGCCATGATTAAATATTTTCGGGAGCTGGGCAGTTCATTACTTTAACTTATAAACTAAAATACGAATCCTTTTTTTACCCGACTTTAAGAAAAGGAGGAGATTCTCAATACGTGTATATTTTTTTACGTGTGTAGGTGAATAATTTTTTTACAGAAGTTTCTTTAATTGTTCTAAAGGGTCCTATATACCTATATCCTAAACAGGTTCCCTTATCAAATTATTTTATTAGTTTTGATTTTCCTCTTCTGTTAAAAGATTTTTATCAAAAGGGGAAATCTTCAGACGGTTTTGGATTATGTTCTACGTAAAATTTAAGTGGACAATGCTGACTTCAGCGTTCTTCAATTTGAAAGAATAGACCTAATAACATTATCTCAATGCGCTGGTCAGGAACTAGCTCAGAACGATGGACCTGCAATCTCCGATAGATTTTCATGTTAAACTCCTTTAACTTTTAACGTAGTCTTTAATACTTTCTTTCACAACAGATAATAGATAAGTCGTAGTCATTATATATTTCTAAATAATAAAATTATATTGCTGATAATAAATACAGATTTAGACTATTTAAATTAAACAATTGATATTATCACGCTAGAATATTATCTAATACGGAACAATTTAATCTTATAACAAGTTATAAATTACCTACATCACAAAATTGGTGAATTCGATTTTAAAAAATCTGCTTAATTTCTGTAACATTACGGTTCAATTTCAGTAGTTAACCAACCCTCTAAGCCTAGATGTTTCTTCCGATGACAAGGAATAAAACGAGTTATAGCTAGTTATATACCCGAAAATTGTAGATACTAGAAGAGATTTATGTAATCCGTATGATTACAAAGTAATTTGCGTTACAATAATTATTAATTTGGTATATATTGTTATAGATATATTCAATTATAGGGACACAAAAAAGGCCGGTTGGTATAAATAACTTCGCAAAATGTCTATGAGCAAGCAGTCACAATATAATATATAGCTCAGTTGAACAGGTCCTTAAAGACCGTGCCTGATAAGTCCTAGGAAGTATTTTCGGCCGTTACTTTCTTTCTTAGCAGGAAACGCTTCGCTGATGCCTTTGGTGTTATTGATTATCATAGTCGACGATAACTTACCAGCAGGTGGCACGGCTGAGTAACCTTAAATAAGTATTTACCAGCTATAGTAGAGCCAGCGAACTTCGTGTCACCTTGGAATATTAGTTCCGTTTTTGTAACATTTCTCATAAATGTTCAGCTCCTATTGGTCGTACCGTTATGTAGCTTAACAAAAATAATTTGTCAAATCGAACCTGTACTTTGGAGATGAAGATTGATGAGTTACATAAAAAAACTGAACCTCTTACTAGTTAATTGTTGAGTATGTTCGATAGGTAGATTAGGACCGTAATAGATACATAGTTGGCCCGTGGTTTATTTGTCGGAATACAAAGTATTTTAGGTCATAACATACGTAGTAAATATACTAAGTGTAATTTATTGAAAACCATTTTGTATGGTAAAACGAAATTTCTAAGATTCAAACACATAGTACCTAATATGTGATAAACTACTATTAATATATACCATGTAAGTATTTATACATAATCCACTTTTAAAATAAAGTTATCTACTTATGAAATGAATTACACCGTCCAGCAAATACACGCGAACGTTGTGATTCAACAAAATTACGCTAAGAGCAATATATTTCGGTAAAACCTTAAAGTGGACTTGGCCAAATCGATGTCTCTTTGTTACCTTGTTATCTCATATCCTAAAAGTTTAAAACGCAAGAGCCATCGGAACGCGAACTTATTAACTCGATGTGATCGCCGCTCGAAACGCTTCACGGTAAAATGTTACAGGAAGGAAAGTTTCACGAACTGCAAAAAGAAGCCGGAGTGAACTTTAAAAGGAACACTAAACGCCAAGCGTACTTGGCGAATTAACTAGCGGTTACACAAAAGTGGAATAAAGAAAGAAAGAACAGATTTCTAAAGACAAAAAATTACAATCGAATACAGGAGAATAGTTATTTGCTTCACATCTTGATTACGACGAAACCAAGCGTGGATACTTCATTTATTTATATATTCACAAGAATTGAATATGATACCACTCAAACTCAAACTCAAAAACTCAAACTCAAATCATTTATTTCACGTAGGTAGTTATAAATACACTTATGAAACGTCAAATATTTTGCATCTACCACCGTTTCGGAAGGGTGCCTTATAAAGAGAAGAAGAAACGGCGAAAGAAACTCTCCAGCACATCTTTAAAAAAAAAACAAAATTTTACATCTAATCACAGTTTTTAAAAAACTTAAATAACATTACAATTGCCTAATAACTTAGGTAGAACTGGTTGTGGTTGTTTATTTCCATGCAACTATGGTTGTTTATATCCACTAAATTGACTCATTACTTATGTCATATCATCGTTCGGTTGATAAGTCGGTTCAACTGTACCTAACATATCCACATTTATATCGCATTAAGTCAGAATGTCACGGTGAAAATTATTATTATACAAATATTCTTGTTTACTTTATGTCCGGCAACGCGTTGTTTATGCCGTTCCCTAAAGACGTTTGCAAACTTTTACAATGATAACCTTTGAATAGTGTGTTACATACTGAAGTTGTATCAAACAAAGATACAAAAATCTTTATATATATGAAACAAAGTCGTGTTAGTTACAGTTAGAACTCAAGAACGGCTGGACCAATTTTTATGATTTTTTGGATTTGCCTTCGTTGGGAATAAGATAATAAGTATTAAATAAAATTCGTCAATAAAAAAATGACATTAAAAAAGGTAAAGTTATTTAAGTTTATTATTAGTCGGGTCCGCTAGTGATATAATAAAATATGAATTACTTCTTTAAAATATCGTGGACTAACTTGAATTATAATGCTGTTATTAAATATTTCTACGTAGTATATTTGAAATGTTATTCTGATCCGTACGATTTCATATAATTTAAATCTATGGAATCGAATGCGACTTATTATTGTTAAAACTTTGCAACGCCAACGGGAGCGCGATTTTAAAAGTTTACACAATCGCCACCGTTTCATATATCTCGTTCCACCTGATCATAACAAGTTAGAACTTGGCAAAATATTACGTCTCCTTTTATTGTGCTCAACATGGTACAAACTGGAACAATTTTATCCTCACCCCTTATAAATTTTTGATACCTGTTCCTGATTTTATTCTGCAGTAATTCTACCGTATAAAAGTTGCGAAGCTAGATTGCGAGTCCAACGACATGTCTACATTAACTTTGTCGATAAAAGCTATCTAAGCAGAATCGGATAAAACTAGCTGCGACTAGTCAATTCTAGATTTACTTGCTATATGAAATTTCGACCTGTTTTTCTTGTACAATGCAGATTTTTTGCTGTGAAACTGTTTAATGAAATCCCTTTAAAAAGAATTTGTATGTTTGTTACTATTATTTTGATAACCAAGTAATATGTCTCGCGTCAATGGCGGTTAAAGGTACCCATTATCTACCGATCAGCTGCTCGTTCACGAAAAGACCATGAGCATTATATATATTTTTATCATTACTTTTTCTGTTCACTAATTCAAAAACCCCGTGTATGATACTGGAGAACCTTATCGATATCGATGCAAACAGAAAGGCAAAAAAGAACAATTAAAATTCAAAGTGAAGCCATACAAGCGTACTCAAGTTTATAAATGACCGAAGTCATAATTATGTCAGATTATTTGAAATGCTATGGGCGGTAATCCCATTGTTCCGTTTAGTAATTTGTCCCAGTTTTTATTCTGTAAATGTTCCGGAAAAATATTAAAAAACTTGGAGTGTGGTTCGTATTTAATGATGATTTAATTTGAAAACAAATTTCGGTTATAGTACCTATGCTAATATTGATTATAGTAAAGCGTTCCACAAATACCTTCACATGACCACGACCACTCCGGTTATATTATACTTATTTAATTGCAAGATAAAGTTAAGAAGAAAAGAAAATCGTGTAAAATAAGAGTAATTCAAACATATGTATCATACAAATTTGGTAAGAACCGACTTTATGAAAATGACTTATTGCAATTAAACGTTTTAGTTACAAGGCGCGTTAACGTAATTGCTGATAGTCAAAGATTACGGCAGTCAAGACTATTTGCATACATAACGTTCATCAATCTGACAGACGACTTTAGAATTGAAGGTAGGAAGGGCTCTTTTGGATACGGTTTTGTTTATAGATGAATTGATAAAGTTCTTTACAAGCTTTTTTCTATACTCACTTTTATCAATATTATGTACAATTCAATATTGAAATCAGCGGACACAAATTTTAACTGGGTTTTTGGTTTTTCATAAAGATATATCGACTTAATTACATGGTCTCTTAACGCTTTAGAAGTTTAGACTATTAATTTTGTTAAGGTTCACCTCGTCGTGATTTCAATCCATGCCATCACTCAACATGCATGCAATTTGAATAACATGTGTAAATTCCTGTTCTCGGGCTATGTGTTCTTGTCTTTAAGTGTTGTCCAGAACACCTACTTGTAACGTTATAAAAAAGTCCAGGAACCTATAGCCTAAGGCTTAGTAGGTTATTTTCATTTATGATAGTAACACAAGCAAACAACGGCTTCGTTCCTGGCCGTTCAATGAGACAGTAAACCCCGTGAGTTCCTAGTGCTCTAATTTCAAAAGGAATATAAAGATGTGATTTTTCTAAGATACCGTATCCACTCCGAACGTCCTCTGCATACTAATAGGGCTGCATGTTAATACGACTGCATGTTGCATGAGCGCATTCGTGGCCGTCTTCATGCTAATTGTGCAAATTATACGTATTCGTCGGGCATTTTCAAAAGCGTTTTCCGGTTTGTACAACATGAATTATTGAACGATCAGCGTACGCTGGCGATATGCAGGCTGTATTCAAGAGTAGATTAGTGGCTCACTGGTCTTCGTGACACAAATATGTAAAAGAAATGCTGGGACGTGCAAAATGTGACCTTCATTACAAATGAATAAACAACGAATTTCCTTAACAGATATCAATTTAGTTGTTGATTGATTTTATTACATTACACGGTGAGTTATTATAAGCATATATCGTATTAAAATATAATTAAATAGTATGGTAACCGATGGTGTTTAAAATAGTTTCAATCATTGTTCTAAGATCTTCAATACTTTGAAATCGGTAAGATGAACAAGAAAAAAGGTCATTATAATTAAATTAAAATTGAAATAGATCACGTTTATATTTAAATAACGATAATGTAATTTAATTTCTTTAGAGGCCATCTATAATTACGTAACACGTTAAGGGGGGTCGACGAAATGTGACATTGTGTGACAACGGGATGGGAGGGGTCGTGCATTTGAGCAGTGGACTTCGAAAGGCTTTTGAAGAAAAAGATAGAAAATGTAATTTTTTTTAAACGCTGTTTGCGTTTACTAGTTTAATAAATATTTTGCTATATCTCAACATTACCGAAAAACGGAAGATTTGATTTGTTTCAATTTGTTAATTTCGGCATAACTCACGGACATTAGTAAAATGCATAAAAAACAAACATACCTATTTGTAAATTAACTAAATGAATCTATGCTCGTAAATCCAAGCCCGAAGTCTATTAATAATCAGTGACGAATATTATAGAAAAAAATATCAATATGATTTAATACGTATATTATGACTTCAAAAGATCTGATATCTTCCGCGAATAAAAAGTTTCTTTCAATTTGCGAGTTATACAAAAGTCTAGTGAACCTTCTAGTGCGCCGTTGTATTGAAGATACACGTGTCCGCACCAAAAAATGGGCCGTGTCTACATTGGATAACAACTGTCCACTGTCGTTAGCGGCGCGAAAAACCGAATGACAGGTGTCAATTTGAATCGGCGTGTACCGTCGGAATACACAAGTATCCCAACTAAGCAGTAAGAATTCAAATTTAGAAAACGAACATTTTAAATGCGAGTGTAAGTTACTTACGCTTTGACGTGAACACTGCTCAACCGATTATATCATGAAACTTTATACAC
>DWJN01007238.1:0-10124 GCA_018248895.1 Carystus phorcus | reverse complement strand
ATAAAAAAAAAATGACGTGCATAAGTGTATTGAAATAATACCTACATGAATAAATGATTTTGAATTTGAATTTGAATTTGTCAGAAATAAGTCATTATTGGCGCCAACGCTCAATAGTAAGACAATCGCACCGCAATTCGTTATCAAAATGACCAATACCTATTAAAACAGATAAAGTATAATATTAAAAAAATGAGCCACCCGAACATTTTCTTATCGATACAACTACTTTTTAATGTCATATTTGATCATACTTATATAATTTACTGACTGTATGTAAAACAGAGATTAGCTTTATACATAGGAACATTTATAATAAGATGTGTTTCAGATTTTATATATATCAATGTATAAATCAATATTTTGTTGTATTATATAGTTTTTGTATTGTATGTAGGTATATATCTATTTATACTCTTTGTTATATTTTATTTAGATAAAAATCACCCTTTAAGAGGGGACTTTCTTAACACAAGTTTTCTTTATAACTTTAAATAGAAAGACAAAACAATTAATATAATAAATATTCTGGAAAAATAAATTTTTCTTTGATTTTTTTACTGGGTTAAGACTTGATTACACTGAGTCGTTTTTCCATACATATTACTTCCAAGGATCGCTTCAGGTTACATTCCGATTTATACTTCGGTTGACCAAAACAATTATCAATAGTTATAACGTGATGATTTTAATTTAGAACTCCATGGGATCGAGCTATCTCTGTATTAAAGTGGACATCAATTCAAAGCCTTATTTCAAATTCAATCAATTTGGTAGCGAAGTTAAATGTCACTAAACCCATCATAATTTATTTAATGTATAATTTATTTTTATATGTATGTATAATTTAAAGTAATTCGAACTTTGACGAAAGAAAATATTAAAAATAATTTACACATTTGAGAGTGAAAATTGTGATTAAATTTTGCTAAGGCTGTAATGTGGTAAAGAAAATCTGCAATTAACTAGCATTGTAGAATAACGGTGACCTTTACATTATAGAAGAAGCCTAATAGTTCGCAAGTGTTCAACGAATCTTACTTTTTATTTATTTATAAAAAATATAAATAAATAAAAAAAAAAAAATGTTGTACACTACTGTAACTGGCATGCCAGTTACATAGCATGTTTTGTGTAATTCATGCTTTGATATATTAAATAAGGCTATTCGTTAATCGTTTTGATAGAGTTCTACGGTCGGTATCGGCTAAACAGCCTGTTCACGCTTGACTGATTCATACTCGGGGGAGACTACGCCACTACGAGCTCTACAAAAGTGTCAAAATATGACTGTAGAGAGCTCTCCTTATAAAATTAATATTAGGATTTCTTTAAGTCGGAAAGTTAAATATATTATCAGCAAAAAATATTTTTTTATTTTAGTTAATAATAAAACTACAACGGTTTCAATTAATGTGTGACTGGATGTTTAATGTATTGATTGAAATGGATGGATGAAAATAAATATATTTTGGATAATTTTAGTATTTTATCCACACGATACTGGATATGCATTTTTATTTAACTGCTTTGTAGGCAGGTTTTTATAGAGGCCGAAGTTAATGTTAATTTGTGCCTAAGTATATAAGTTTTCTGAGGCACATTCAGGGTGGGTGACGAATATATTAATATATTGAGGCATATAATAAAATAAATATATAGGGTATATTATGAATAATTATAACAAATATATAGGGCAGAATGGGAAGACGTTATCAAGAAAAATAAAATATTAATAAAACTAAAGCATTCTTGCATCCAATTACTTACACCTAAAACATTTTATAAAAATTGGCCCAACCGTTTAAGAAGTGTTCAGTGACATACACACGAACAGACAAATTATATATATAACGATATAATAAATATATTTTTTAATTAGCAGCATCTCATGTTAGCGACTTAAAAATCTATATTTCAGTATTTGTTGTCACGTTGATAAATCTATTGATATCTCTGCGATAATGTAAATCCTTAAAATTAGGGATCGATAAATATGTTCAAGTAATCACTTTGAATACCATTTTAATATAGTCTATTATGAATAATAAATGGCACGCTTTTTATATAATATACAAGTAACCTGTCGTCGCTTTGCTCCGTAAAACCTCTTCTTTAGTATCCTCAATCGACCCAATTGCCGTTAATTATATTCAGATATTAACTATATATTATATATTAAAGCGCTCACAGTCCGGTGGTTCGTGTCAATCCTTAGCGTCCAATCAAGTTAAGCAACTGCAGGCTTGGTTATTTTACAAAAAAATATACTCAAATTCGTTATTGATTTCATACAGGTATTTATTACACTCATTAACGTCAAATAATTTGCATACACTAACGTTTCGGAAAGCCTTATAAAGAATGAAGAAACGGCGAAACAAACTCCTCAGAGCTTCTTAAACAATACGTAGACCAATTTGAACAAAATATATTGAAACTTCCATTATACTGTATTATATAAATTTGAAATAAATAAAGGCATGCAAGAAATATAATAAAGTTGTATAAAAGCATAAGTTAATGTCTTAAAATTATCTAATATGCTCTTTCGATATAGAATTACATGACAAAATTATGTTTAACCCTATTCATGGATATTTATTAGCGTTGTACTCTCGGGTGTGAGAGAAGATATTAATAGAAAGTATTAAGAAAAAAAACCTTTTAAAATGTAAAACACATTTGTATAGATACTGTAAAATCCACGTTTGTATTAATTAGAGCTCTTATTCCGTTCTAAATAACGTTGAAATACTTTATAAGTAGAAAAATGCGTACATTTCTAGTGACGCGTGTTCTCCTAACGAGTCAATTGAAACTTTGAAATTATTACCTTTAGCAAGAGCACTCGTGCTGTGACCTTTTTAATAATACCCGTAGTTTTGTAGAAGCTTCGGGAAATAAATTACAGAAAACCAGAGCGACGGTTGATATATTTAAAAAAATAGCTAAGTACATTTTAATTACACTTAGTTTTTTAATAGAGATACAGTAAAGATGAACTTGATTCAACTGTTTTGAAGAATTTTAAAACGTCGTAAATTTTAAAGTTTAATTTATTCAAATTCAATTTTGAATTTATTTTTATTTAAAATTACTTTAATATTAAAGTTTAATATAATTTAATGCAGTTATCATAATCATCTAAGTTATAATTTTTACACAACAAAGTATAAACATAGATAAAGGTAGGCAAAGTTATTTATCTCTTTGTGATTATGATGTAATAAAGTTATTCAAATCCAGTAACTATCTATCATTATAAACCTGGATTTCTTCTGGAAGTATTTAAAAAAACTGACTATAATTTTTTTTAATAAAATTTTAAATTTATTGAATTACGACAAAGATTTCGTCCGGAATTCTGCGAGAGAAAGACGCGTATTTTTTTTACGAAAAGCATCGAACAAACAGTCCATTCAGAAATAGTCGGCGATAGTAATAAAGAAAAAACAGAAACCATTACAACGGTCCGCGTTGTCCTAAAACGAGGTTATCCGCGACAGTCTAACACATATTTTTGTGCAAATAATATTATCATCAAGCCGCGACCTTGCTCCCAGCTATCACCAAATTTTGCTAGTTCTAACCTAACGTCCGATAAGTGCAAAAACTCACCAGTATTTTTTTTTTTTGGAAAATTTAGTAAATCCTTAACACACAGCACTTCACATGGAAAATAAAACTAGTGCGAGTTGTAAACGCGTAAGTGCAATACGTGGGGTGGTGTGAGCGGCGACATGCACATCGCGCGGTCGCCGGCGCTCGCCGACTGCGGCGCGCACGCAGTCCCCCCCTCCGCTGAAAATATGCCGCGAAAAAATATGGCGGGAGAGCGCGTAAAAACTGAAGGGGTGCGCTCGTTTCTCGCACCGAGGCTGTATGCTAATCCATCGTGGCCCTTTTTTCCGGGGGGAGGGGGATGCAATTAAAAAGCCGCGCGTGCGTGTGGGGGCGCGATTAGAACTGAGACGTCGGACGGAATGAGTCTGTCACCGTTTTTTACTTTTTCCTAGTCTGGTGCTCGCTGCGACTGGGTAGATGGATGCGCCGAATCGATGATCGCTCGTCTGGACGCCGATGAGATTAGCGGGAGGATGTTTTGCAGTTCCTTTTATTGTTTTCGCTTGATTACGAATCCGATAACTTTCGATTTCTGAGTCGTTTACCTACGTACGCGTACTACGGATAGATTAACTGAGATGAATGTTTTACAACATCTGTTCGAGCACTTCAAATGTAAATTTTGCGTAAAGTATACGATTTGTATATTTAACATTGAGAAGAGGCTAAACTTATTTTATACTTTGTCAGCAACAGATATAATAAAGCCCTATTCGTGTGCTAAACGGTCAAAGTTTGAAAGATCCAAAATTAAATACTTGTTGTAAACCTGCTCTAGAAACGGCGTAAGACACAATAGGGGCTAGGGGCTGCAAGACGTTGCACGGCAGCTAGCTGCGCGCTCCGACCTACGAGCTCGCGGCTGCAGCGAACGCGCGCTCAAACACGCACCTCACGATACCTTAACGAAACTAACCGAAAATCGAATGCCCCCGTTTTTATATGCGTCTACATTTTCCAAATTAAAAAAAATACTTTTTCGATAATTTGACATTCTAAATTTAAATCTTTAGAAAATATATGATAATTTTTGATAAATTGATTAATGAGGCGTTTTATTTAATTTAAAACTAGGATTGGATAGTCGCAATTTTGTGCTAGTAAAATAAGTTAACAGTTATTATTATTACAGTAAATAATAATTAAAATAAGCGTATATCGCGTCTTACTGTTAATTTAGTTAGAGGGTACTATTATTTATTATTAAAGATGTAATGTTTCGCTACAAGCTTTTAGCGGGAATTATGTCGCATATAAAGGAAAGTAATTGAATGAATAAAATTACACATTTACCTGAGCTGGGGCTTTGGAGATTGTGTTTGGAATCTTAAGTTATTTATTTTAGATTGAATCTCTGCTTTATTACTTAGTAGGTATACAAAACGAAGAAAAGAAATAATTTCACCTTCTTGTAAGAACTTACGATGAATTATAAATCCTATACATAGTGTAAAAAGATCTATTTCACAATATTTCTGCTGTAATTCATTCGTTGTAAATACGAAAATATGTAGAAAAATAAATTTTAGATATCTTTATTTCCAGGGTCCTATTATCTTGGCCGTAATGTATGCAATTTTTTAAGTGTTTGAACAAGGATAGAATTATGAGAAGGATTATTTTTTGGTCCTTCGAGCCACCAAGACCGGTAACAAAATTTACAATGCTTTGCAACATGAGTTAATAAGTGTTGATTTGCGTTAATTTATTACAGACTTGCGCGTAATATAAAGAAAAAAAATGAGTATATGAGTTGAATAAGTATAAAACAGTTGTTTTTAAGTATAATGAAAATAAAATACAGCCATATTTCTATGTTGATTGTCTAGAAAGTTCAAAGGCGGTCAACGCTCTTAGGCACATTCTTACATTTAGAAGTTATTGTGTATAAGGATTGATTGTTAGCTGTTTTGGTAATTAAATTGACATCTATTTGGTGGTGCTCGTACTACGATATACGGTGTTTGTTATAGCAACATCAACGACGCGTTGTCGAGCGGAAAACTTGTTTTCTGTTTTTAATTATAATTATAGTAAAGGTATGTTCGTCAGCATATATGTATGTACTTGGTGTATTATTGAAGAATAATATTGAGGAAGCTTTAAGCGTAAGAGTGGATCTGTATTGACGAGATGTATTATCTAATTTCTAGAAATAACCCGGAATAGTCTTTGAAAGTTTATCAAACTACAAAGTAAAAAATAAACATAACATAAGAATAGAATTATCGACGAGAAAATTAATTTCACTTTTCTAAATGCGTGTTTTTTTTGTTTTTTTCAACAGTATTTTTTATACCTAATTGTTGCGTAGCCTACGTAGTCTTTAGTTACCATTAAATCTAATCGCTCAAAGTAGGGCAAAATTGAGCCTAAAAGAGCCGGTTACACACATATAAGCAAAAATACAGAAAAAAATAAAAGCTTATGTAAAAAGCATAAAATACGTCGCACATATAAATGAGTTTTTATATTAAAGTGTATAATAAGTATAATACAAAATATAGTAAATACATTTGTTTCTAATAGTATCTTATAAATATAATATCCTCAAACGGTCGATAGTTCTAGCTGCGTCTATATATTGTTTAAATTAATATTAATGTAAAATTAAACACAATAAATACATTTGTCTAATGATAATGTTAAATTGCTTTGATTTTAATTCTGTGTTAATTAATTCATCAGCTTGAGATTTAAAAGACGTAGACAAACTTTCTCACTTGCGATGTTTTTAAGGTTCAATCCCCCGTATTTCAAAGGGTTATTATAGATCAACGGACACCGATGCACATCTTATTACATTTAAATGAAGGTGATTATTTATGCAAAAAGACTAAGCGTGAGCTCCGGCTACACTTGCAAGCTACCTTCACCCCTTGCCCGCTAGCACAATTATCATGATAATAACTTTATCACAATGGAACCAGATGATTGTCCGACATGTGATTAAAAATCAAGTCGAACAAGATTACGTATTTTATCTGTGCATTTTTTTAATAGACAATTATTTTATAATTATCTATATAACTTTTATACCATTGCAATTTAAGCCCGCAATTTAAAAAATATATACTTGGTAAAATGTAACGGTGTTTATTTAAATTCATCGTACCTAAAGTAATTAAGACGTAAAAGTGAACGGAGTTTCTGTTGAGTGTTTGTTGAGAAAGCACTTACCTTGAGCCAGCCGTAGCGCCGTAGAGCCGCCGTAGAAAACGTCAACAAATAGTCAAAACTTGAACAAAGTCACTGGAGTCAATGTCCGTAAGAAATCACTAGGAACGAGATAAACAAGTAACGTGTTGACAAAATACTGCGATAGTAGCTACGGTTTTATTTTCCCGGCGAGAATTCAGAATTGGAGGCGGAATGTCCAATGAAATACGGCGTATCAACAGTCTGGCCAATCCGTCACGTCTGTCCACACACGTGCCACAAACTTTAGCGAACTTCGAGCGAAACTTTTCCGACGCGCGCCCGACGACCGCGCGCGATGTAAACTTTGAAAAATTTTGACGACCGAACCCTATCACGAGACGATTTAAACTATTTAATTTTTTGTTAATTTTTAATTCGTCGTTTTTTTTCGGAAGCGTCCACCCGTCCGGTCGGGCCCGGCCGGTCTGCAATATTAACACGAGCCGCGTCCACCTTTTGTAATGAAACGTTCACACATGCTTCCGCATTACCGTCCCGATGCCATCAATAATGAAGCCGGGCGGGAAAAAACAAAACGGGGCACCTCTCCCGGCGAGGCGCCCGCCGACACTACAGCCTCCTCGTCAAAGATCAGAATTGCATATCTGGGTTGCGTTAATGAGCAGGGAGTGGGTCGGCGGGGGGGTCGAAAAAGTGGCACCGCTCGCGCGCGAATATAAATTCATCGCCAAAAAATCATTACGCGGGGGGTGGTATTACGGTTCTCGCTGCGCGGGTTCGTTCGTATAGTTTTTAAATCGGGCGCTCACTCGTCGGAGCGGCGGCGCCGCGCGAGGCCGCGCCTCTACTGCACGCTCGGCCTGCACCTGCACTATGCCCGCAAACTATCACGCATGCACCCGACGTCTTCGGACACATGCCCCTACACTTGCCGACGTCCCCCGCCCGACACGTCCTCCCAACTAAAACCGACACGCGACGCACATGCGACCCGCTGTGAGACGAATTGATAATTTTCTTATACTATAAAAAGAGAAAAATCCGCCACGTGTATGCAAATTCCTCTCTTCGTCGACGATCGTAATCAATTTGTGCGTAGGAAGCGGGTACACTTCCGTACGCACACGAATCGCGGGGCTGTGTGCGACTCAAATTAAATCTAATACAAAATTGCGTTTTATGTTCGCGCTAGTGCGTGTGTGTGAGGCACAATGCGAACCCGCGCCCTGTACACTCGAGCTAAGCACTCCCAATTACAAAAATGTCACATTATTTATCTAATTAATGTACCCGTAACGGACGCGTGCATAAGACAATTTGTATTGTTAGAGGAAGCGCATGTCTTGATCAACGTTGCAACTGCCTTAATTTATTCAATTCTCAGAAGAATTCCAAGTCCATCAGTGACCCAGCTATAGCTTTATGGAATTCTTTTGTATATCTTAAGAGGAGAGAGACTATGTTTTTACGCTACTCGTAGATGCAAGAATGGTAGTAAAACACATGTTTAAATTAATTAATTTATGTTTACATATATATGCGCCATATAGTGATACGCGTCACTTGAATATTACATTAAAACATATCTACATATCTACCGTTACTCATTTCCGCTGGAGGCGGTAATTTTTTATATGTCCAAAAAATGTTTAAAAGCTGGTAGAAGCCATCTCACAAATTTAGTGAGGACAATAACTTATACCGTAAACCTTTAGAAGCCGTAAACTGTAACTTTAACTATTCTGGTACAGAGCACCATTAAACTTAAATTGAATAGCTATCATAAACGAAATTGAAATTACTGAAGAAATGTGTAAAGATTTTACACGGTCTCATATAATTTAACGCTAATTGTAACAAAATTTTAACGTATTATTATGATTGTTGACAAATACATAATGCATAGTTACCGTATACGTCATTAACACTAAACGCACGAATAGATTCACATAATCGTAATTTCAGTTAAATTTTCGCCAAAACTACACATTAGCATAATGCGATCGACTGTACTTTAAAAACTCACACAGGCTTAATGTTAAAAATGAATTACCAACACAGGCTCCTGCCTCCCTGCTACACTCATTTTCATTTCGATGTTTTTGGGTTTTTGCGCAGATGGGGGTACCCACCCCACGCGGTGCCTCCCTCGCCCTATGAAAATAGGATATATTTTTATGTTTTATTTGCCCGGAAGCCCGTAGCTTAGTTGCATGTTTATTAGAACTTTTTATTAGTAGAAACAATACGGTTGGTTTTTTTCGCTGTTTCGACTACGTTACCGCATGGTTACGGCACGGGATGATTTGCGATGACATTCATATTGGCGGCAGTCACGAAATGTTTGTTTTTGATTAGGCATTTAGTTTCTTTTATCGCTGTAGTGGAGCCGAGAGGGACGATAGTTGGCTACGGCGCTACGTCTCGTAATTCATTCTTCAAACTACGTAAATTCAGTTTTAATATTCACAGTTATGACATCATTATTACTAATTGAAATTAGCTATGCTAATTACATTTTATTATACGAATATGAAAGTATGGACGAATTAAATATTAAATTACAAAAAAAATTAAGATTAATATAGGTATAACAAGGAAGGAATCTTGAATAATGTCCCTGTTAACAGCATTACCATAAATTTTTACGCACCAAAGGAACATAAAGTAATTATCATGCAGAATAATGTGCCTATATACATGTAATATATAGCAAAATATTAACCATATATTCATACCTCTAAATTGTATATGATAAATTAATTTCCCTACCATTATTTCGTAATAGGTTTGACTCATTTAATTGTACCAAAACTTGTTACATAGCTTCTAATCAGAAGAAAACTTTTTATAAAGTAAATAAGACTTGACGGTTTGTTCTCAGAAAGACAATTTCTCATAATTGTAGATTCTTAATTCTTCATTCCTAATTGTAGATTCTTTAAGATTCTTAATAAATATAGATCGGATTTAGAATAAAAACCAAATAAGATGCCGTTGAAATGAAATATGTTAGGTATCCAAAGTAGGTATCAGATATAATTACAAGTTTTCTGCAGCACCGCTTACATAGCACTCGTCTTACTTACGGCCCAAAATAGTTTGTATGTGGATTTCAGGAGTCAACTGCAGCAAAAGGATGGTAGCTAGCAGACAAGAAAGTCTTGAATATGAGCTAAGGTATCCCCTGCCTGTCTTAAGAGGTGACTAAAAGGGGGCTTTCGTGATTGCGGGCGACTAGAGTGGGAGCTCGAATCACCCACCAGCAACCCCGGGAAGGTCGATGGTACGTGTGGCCGCGTACCATCGTCACTAGGGTGGTAGCGCGATGGGAC